>BLKR01012182.1:0-22572 GCA_011170035.1 Teleogryllus occipitalis | reverse complement strand
TCGATATTCTTCCCTTCATTTTTTATATAATTGGTATTAATTTATATTTCTTTATCACAGAGAGTGTCTCATAGTTTAATTTCCACCTTTGAAATAACCCCTTCGATCATTTGTTTTTTATTTCCGCAAGTACAGTGTTTGCTTCCTTCACTTAAAGTTCTCACGCAGGCCACGATTCATTGTCTCCCTTTTTCACCCTTTTAATTCCTGTGAACATTTACAGCTTTGATTATCTTTCTCAACCCTGCATTTAGAATGCCAAAACTCTTATTCCATTCCAAAGCCTTTGCATAAACATTTTCCTCTCTTAATTTCAATTCTACTTTTATTTCGTCAACAGTAACTGCAACCATGTCCTTCATCAGTGCTCTAGTTCATGGAAAACGCTCGCCTTCCTGCGCTCCGTTGTTCTTCACTTCACCCCTATTTTGAAGTCGGCCTAACTTCTCCACATTCCGAATTCCCTCCTTCATGTCATTCCACGTCTGGCCAGCCCTGCGGTTTTCACTCGCGTCATGCTTTCGTTTCGCTCTTCAGCTCGTGTCCTCCTCCGTCGTGTCGCCATCCGCTCGCGAGAACGCGGCCTCCGCTGCATCCACCTTCTCCCCTCCCCGCCCCCCGCGCCTAGGCTATTGTGAGGCGGCGCCGCTGAATTCAAAAGGCAATGCACTGGGGGTTTATCGTTGGTAGGCTTTGTTCCGTACTCTTTGATGTCTGCGCGTTTCGTGTGGCGAACGCCTCCGCCGCCACTCCCACCGGCCTCCGCCGCCGCCCCCGCCCCCGCCGCCGCCCCCGCTGCCGCCCCCGCCGCCGCCCCTGCCGCCGCCCCCGCCGCCGCCCCCGCCGCCGCCACCGCCGCCGCCACCGCCGCCGCCACCGCCGCCGCCTCAACCGCCGCCACCCCCGCCGCCACCCCCGCCGCCGCCACCGCAGTCGCCCCCGCCGCCGCCACTGCCGTCACCCCCGCGCCCCGCCGCCCCCCGCCGTCCCCGCCGTCGCCCGCCCCCTGATTCCGCCTCTCCGCCACCCCGCCGCTCCCGTCTCCCCGTCGACCCGCCGCTCCCGCCTCCCCGGCACCCTGCCACCCTGGCCGTCCCCCGTCCTCGCCCCCCGTCCCCCGCCGCCCCGATACTCCATCCATTACCACCATCCCCTTCTTCCTCGCTGTTTCCGTCCGCCTACGCTAAATGTGTGTCCCCTGGGTGATGAGGGACTTCCTGCAATCGAAAGCGCGTCCTATAGCCCCTTTCTTTGCTATTGTGCCTCTCAGAGAAATTGGACAGAGGTGTGTACTCACTGACGGAAACACGTTTGTGTATGCTGAGATGCATTAAAGCTTCTCCTTCACTCTTGCTTTGCAATTTCCTTCTTATTTCCTACCTTTATAAAGTTTTACACAGAGAGGATAACTATTTAATGATCTTTATGACACTTAATGTCGTTGTCCATGTATTTAAAGGTTGTATTACGCCCAATTCTTACGTCTGATAAATCATTTCAAGGGAGTTTTTTACTCTTTGCTTTAACTGCGGAATATGCGCTAGTAAAAGTTATTCGATAACACACGGTTATCTTTCAGATGCATCATCTCCATTTTAGTCGATCTTGCTTCACAAATTGACTACGGAGTGACAGGCCCAAACGCACATTATACACATTTCCTGATATAGAAATTTTAAAATTTTAATAGATTACAATGTTTATCAACAATAAAAACAAGATGTGTGCTGCAATGCATCTGTTGTAAACTGTACTACACGCTCTAGTCTGCGCTGTGTTGCATCGGTCACGGTTTGACTGAGACTATTCTGATGACACCATAAAGCCTATTGTCATAAATAGAGACCGGAAAAATATGTAGTATGGAACGTCAAAATATGTACATAAATATGTAACGAAAACTGTAAGAATATGTAATAAATATGTAAAATCGAATATAATATGTTATATTAAAATTCTCTAATTATAGAACACTTTTACATAATACGAACGTACTTTTATAAAAAAGTTTCCTATACAAATTTTAAAAACAATGAAAGCATTTTAAATTTCATGTGGAAAGCACAAATTGATGCGCACTTGCACCATACAACTTTCCCCATCGGTAGTACAACCTTCAGAAATTGGTATACAGGAATGTTGTTTAGCAGCCAGACCAAACGCAATAGAAGCCATCGTACACACTGGCGATATTTCGGAGCAGCAAACAATCACTGCAGCATGGAATATTTTCGTCGAAGTGTTACATGACAGCGATTGCCAAGTGTCTTGGAAAATAAGGTTAAAGGTTGCCAAACGCGGCGTCAATGACATTTTCACACCTAAAGGTGAAAATGATCTGTCGCTGACATATCCTTCCCGCCACTGAGGTAACTGAAGCAGGCATGCCGGACTGTGAGAATGTCCGATCGCGTCTTCACGTAGCATACGAGTAGAGTACGCAGTAATAATACAGGAAAAATTGTTGAATTTTTTGAAAATACTTCTTTTCTCATAAAAAAGATGTAAGAAAATTGATAGAATAAAAAAATGTTTTTGTGAAAAAAGCAAAATATATAATATAGTACCAAATATGTAAAATTATGTAACGAAAATATTAGTTATTGTGTTAGGACGGTGACCATTTTCCATGATTAAAATTTTGAGAGCTGTTAGTAGAATAACAAAAAAATGTAATTACATAAAAATCCGGTCACTAGTCATGGACATGAAGCTATATCTGAGAACTAACACAAAGATGTTAACACGCGTTGTTAACGGAAGAGCAACTCAGTCATCTAATTGAGAGAAATCAACCGCGTTTGATGCAGCGTTATATTTTAACTTTCAATTACAGTATCAAATTAACGACGATCAGCAAATTTCAGCCGAACTCAAAGTCTCAATTGTTAAAATACTATCGCAATACACAAACATGGAATATATTTTGTTTTTATATGGATTTTTTATGTCATAGGTAGCATCTTTCAACAGCAAAGGGAATGGCATCTTTAAACTATATTTCTTGATAATTAAATGATTGTATCTTAAATTGACAAAAATACCACATTGCATATAATACTCCACACATTTTCAATATTTCAGTAGGAAATTAGACAGTTGAACATATTTTCTTTATTACACTTCTTTTTTCAAGTATCACGCAGAGTTGGATCAGATGTCTGAATCCAATGGAATAGCTGGTAAAATATTTTAAGTACTTTCAACACTTTCTTTTCCCCGTGTTTCTATCGTTTTGATATTTCATACAATTTAAAAATATGTTTAAATATGATATGGTATAACAGTAAAGAGGTAGAATTCAAGCTGACAATGGGACAATCGAAATTGAATGTTTTTATATATTTCTGTATTTCCTGTGTTTTAAATAAACGAATAGAGCTCTGAAAGACATTCAAATTATCTTGTTCTTCTTCTCTCATAAAAACGTTTGCAAGCTTTAAATATTCGTATTTCTCATTACTATATTTACATGTCTATACATTTTGCGCTTAACATGTTTTTGGCTGGATCCCTTGAAAAGAAGAATCATTTAGCTTTTCTACCATTGGTTGGAGCTGTATTTAAACATTTTGTTCGCAACTCGTGAACAGAAAATGTCGGATGCACTTATTATTCCCTTGATTTGCAAACGCTACGAGCAGAGGAAACTCGCCGCACGTCGGTGCCAACAGAGAGCACGCCAAAGACGCGTTTTGACTTTACAGGACGTAAAAGGAAGAAATTTAGAAAGGTGAACAGTGTGTCAGATGAATATCTATGAATGGAATTGTAATACAAAAGTAATAAATGTGATAATGAAAAGGTTGCTATTAATGAACCCATATTCATTTGTGTAGTTTGAGAAGCAAAATTTTATATAGAAATTTGAAGCATTTATATTTTTAAATAAAATTTTCTTTTCCTTCGGGTTCTCGATAGGTGCTCTTCCCTTTTATACTTTTCGGTGAATTAGTGAATTCTATATTTTTTATAATATGACCTACTTCACAAATACCGTAACAGCCAAACTACCTTATAGATGATGGTTGCTAAATATCCTGTATATGTTTTAATATATTTCATGCTGAGAAAATACATCTCATTTTGGAAGAGATAAAATAGATCTATTAAATTTTTGGTGATGTAGGCGGTGCTTTCATTGCATGGGTACTTTCATTACATAGAAGGACAGAAACGTGTAGAATCTAAAAATATCAGCAAAACTAAGTTTACGGCTTGATATTTTATTCATTTAAAGGTATGGGACTAATTCTTGCCGTTCATTACCGCAATGAAAGGAAGAATGGAGGGCGTCGAAGGGAGAACGTTGCAGGGAAAGCGTCGATTGAGTGGTTGATTATTTTGTGTTTGCGGGTGCGTCATCTGCTATGGTCATTAGCACCGTTAGTGTAGTGCAAAATATATCCCGTGCGTTGGCGGTGTTCCTCGCCCTCTGCCCCTGAACCGTTTGTTCTGATGCCAAACTAAACGACGCATTGCGAGGAATTTCCTGTCAAGGTTTCTCACCCTGCGGGACACCTCTTTAGTGGGGGTAAGCTGTAAGCTATCGGGTGGTTTATAGATTAATTAAATATTTCGTGATTCCGAATTCAATCGCTATAATTAGTCCCGTAAGTGTAATGTATGTTTTATAGGGGAAGATGGTGACATTTGTTTGATTGATGAGATCCGGCACCGACGTACACGCCGGACATGGGGAGGTTCCTATCAAAATATCTCCTCATCGGAGAGGCACCGCTCCAGCTGTGACAAACTCCAAGCTCCGACTGGTCTTCCGCGTGGTAGTATATTGCATATGTGTGTGTGTGTGTGTGTGTGTGTGAGAGAGAGAGAGAAAGAGAGAGAGAGAGAGAGAGAGAGAGAGATGAAGGTATGACAAGGAAGAGGAAGGAAATATCGCGCGCTATCCATGGCCAGTTCGTTAGGATACTGCTCCGGCATTCCGGTGTTGATCGGATAAACAACGGAAAACTACCGATCAGAGTTGCCGTCCAGTAGAATTCTCCTCCACACGGCAGATAAATTCGATCTACCTATTTAACTGGCATCAACCATCCTGCCACCATCTGGACTCGAACCCTAGGCCAGTGACATTAGTTAGTGCTCTGAGCCACCTAAACCAGTCTGGCTTCACCATAAATGGACAGTGTGGAACATGTAAGCGTAAATGTGTCTGTGTATGAGAAGAGGGAGGCATGAGAAAGGGACAAGGCGGGGCGGAAAACGCGAGGAAGTGGTGGGGGATGGAGGGAGGGGCGCGAGGGCGAGGGGAAACAGCGCAGCCCAGGCGTTGCGTCATTAGAGGTAATGACAGGGCGCGCCCTGCGGGGACACCTGCTCTCCAGCAGCCCCGCCCCCTCCCGTCGTCCCGGCCACCCGCCCCGCCCCCTCACGGCGGCCAGCGGCACAGTGGGTGCGCCCTCCTGTCCGGCCGCGGTCATCGGCTGAGATGTCTCAGGCCTACAACCACTCGCGTAGTTGTGTTCGATTCCTGCCGATGGCAAATTTGCGACACTGGCTTCGTAGCTCAGTCGGATTCAATCGCTGTTTAGATAAGAATTCTAGCGGCCAACTGCTCTGATCCGCAGTTTGATTCGGCTAGTTGGTGATTCCGGACACGTCAACGGCTTTGATAATTAGTCCCGTAAGTGAAGTGCATTTTTTTCCTCGGGAGATTGCGGTGATCTTCCCTCGCTGAATGGCGAGATCTGGCGCCGACCTAACGTCGGCTAGCAGGGTTTCCCCCAACCAGGACTCTCCCACCAGCGGGGCACCGCCTCAGCCAGGACAAGCTCTAAGCTCGCGACGGGTCTCCCGGGATATGTGGTAGTGTAGTGTATGTTAGTGTAAGTGTGTGTGTGCAAGGGGAGAGGAAAAGACAAGAAAGAGGAAGGAAAGATCGCGCGTGGTCTGTGGTCCGTTTGTTAGGGTACTGCTCCTGGTGTTGATCGGAGAAACCACGGAAAACTACCGATCAGAGCAGCCGGCCGCTCGAATTCTCTCCCAGACAGCGACGGAATTCGACCTAGCTAAAAAGCTGCCGCCGTCAGGATTCGAACCTAGGACCTCCCGGTCAGAAGCGCTGCAGTCGTATCAGTTAAACGCAGTTTGATGACATGATTTCTACGACTTGTAGCACATGGGGAGACCAGTCGGGAGCTGAGGGGTTTTCCTAATTAGAGCGGCGCCTCACAGACAGAAATATCTGGAGGAGGAAAATTCCCGGAAACCTATGGGTATGTCGGCGCTGGGTCTTATTCTAGCAGCGAAGAAACGATCCCATTTGTTATAACATGCACTACACTTATCAGACTAATCGTCGTATTAGATGACGCGCTCGGAAACACAAAATAATCAATGGCGAGCCAGTCTCAGTCAACAGGTACTCAGTAAAACGCGTGATGTAGCAAGAAAGGGGAACCTTTGTGCATATTCAAACAGTGTACGCAAAAAGCACTCGCAGAGCAGGGGACAGCAGCACAAAGGATCCCGACCTCATGCCACAGACGGAAGACCTCAGAGCACAATCCACGAACCACGGGCCACGAACAACGGACCACGGACAACGGACTACAGATCTATGACCGTATATTACAGGACTTATAAACCTAGGAGGAACCTAGGAAGACTCATATCTCAGACTCTCACTCAGACCTCAGGAAGACTCTCAGACTCAGATTAGACAGGACTCATAAACCTAGGAACCATATTGAAGGAACTTTTTCAGTTATTCATTTATTGCATCATTGAATTACTATGCGTAACTTCGAAATGGACGCGTCATCCCGTGCGTCGAGCCGACCTGAAATGCATTCGCGCGCCTTCCATGGTTGGTTGGTTGGTTGGTTGTTAGTGATTGCGGACGCGTCAACAGTTAGGTCATTAGTCTCGTAATTGTAGTGAATGTTTTTTCTCAGGAGATGGCGGTGATCTTACCCCGCTGGATGGCGAGATCCGGCGCCGACCTACCGTCGGCTAGCAGGGTTTCCCCCTAACCAGGACTCTCCCACCACCGGGGCACCGCCCCAGCTGGGACAAGCTCTAAACTCTCGACGGTCTCCCGGAATATGTAGTAGTGTAGTGCATGTTAGTGTAAGTGTGTGTGTGTGTGTGTGTGTAAGGGGAGAGAATAGAACAAGGAAGAGGAAGGAAAGATCGCGCGCGGTCCGTGGTCCGTTTGGTAGGGTACTGCTCCGGCATTCGCCTGGTGTTGATCGGAGAAGGAAAAGTACCGATCACAGCAGCCGGCCGTTATAATTCTCCTCCTCCATTCTCCTCCTGAATTCGACCTAGCTGAAAAGCTACTGTCGAAAATCCTGTCTCCGTTAGGACTCGAATCTAAGACCTCCCGGTCAGAGGCGCTGCTGTGACACCAGTTGATGCACTGAGCTACCGCTCCTGGCCGGGTTCATGCCACAGACGAAATATCTCAGAGCAGAATCCACGGTACACGAACCACGGACAACGCGCCACGGATCAAGGACTGTATGTCACAGTGCTTATAAACCTAGAGGGAGAGATAATATTGAAGGAGCTTTTAGCGTTATACATTTATTGCACCATTTAATTACTGTGAGTAACTTCGGAGTGGACTTTGTCGCGTGTCGAACCGAATTGAAATGCATTCTTGCGCTTTCGTCTTGCGCTCTGGACGTAGAGCACGACGGAAAGCTAGCGCAACGAATGGTCCCTGAGTTACGTCTCGTCGCCCGCGCTGCTCGCGTGTAGCCACAAGGGGGGCGTCGTCCTTTCGCTTCCCTCTATTTTGTCCATCCTCTCCCGCGGCTGACCTCTGGCGCCCACTTTCTCCTTTTCCTTGCGTCCGCTGCCGCCGTCGCAGCCGACGACCCCGCCACCGTTCCCGCCCGGCCCCGCCCCGTCAGACCCCGCCCCGCCCCGCTCCACCCCGCTCCGCCCCGTACCGTCCCACCACGCCCCGCTCCGCCCCGCCCCGCCCTGCCTTGCCTTGCCCCGCCCCGCCCACCCCACCCCGCTCCGCCCCGCCCCGGCCCGCCCCGCCCCGCTCCGCCCCGCCCCGCCCCGCTCCGCCCCGCCCCGTCCCGCCCCGCCCCGCCCCGTCCCGCCCCGCCCGCCCCGCCCCGCCCCTGCTGCCGTCCAGCCTGCACGGCCGCGCCCGTTTATTTGGGCGAGTCAACAAACACAACTACCCCGAAATCAGGAACTACGAGGGCCCTCCAAAAAGTGACCTAACGAGCGTCGGCAAAGTGGAAGCAGCCGTTCTAAACACCGCCCGATTTATGTGCTCGGACGGAGCTGGCGGCGGCGGGGGCGGCGGGGGCGGCGGGGGCGGCGGGGGCGGCGGAGGAAAGGAAAGTGGCGAGTTGATACACAGCGAGGTGCTGAGAGGTGATTACCGCTGCTTCACTCAGCCTCTAGGTCGCAAAGTACAAAGTCGTTTGTCATTACAGATGCTGCGTTTTACGATTTCTAAAAGCTCAACCTTAGTAATTCGTGAAATGGTGAAATGTTCTCGAGAATTATTAATAAAGATGTTCGGTAATAGAAGGATTACGATTATTGTCTTCTGTCGATATTTATTCACTTGCATAGTAGCTGAAGAACAACACACGGGAGATTGGATAATTTCACAAAACATCCAAACAAAGTAAGTTTTTCAATGTAAATGTAAGTAGATGGATAAATGTTTATCTAACAACCTGGCTGAAGTGATATTATGTAAGAAAACTATAAATTGATATTCTTCATAGTTTTATATTTTGGTTATGTATCTAAGGTACAGTAAGAAAAATTTCCAGGTGGGGTGTTTTGATACTACTCTAATTATTTTTGGGTATAAATTCACGGTGATCTGATTGTATGGTAATTCGAGTTAATTCAAACTTATAATTAATACTTTCATTACAGCATGTTCATAAATATCAACTTATTTACATATTTTAATGCTTTTTGTGTGTAAATTATTAAAACTTAATGTAATAGGCCTGATGTGTTCAATAATAAAGCAAAGATACTAATCACTTTTAAGAATAAAATTAATGCCTAAATACATACAAACATCGCTTAACTAAACACTAAACTTAATGTATCTGGGAAGACAGAATGATAGTGAGAAAGCAAGAGAGAGAAAGAGACAGACAGACAGAATTACAGACAGAGACCTGGACAAAGATCAAGAGAGTATCATAATGACTGAAAGAGATGGAGACAGAGAGATATGAAATGAATACCAACAAAGACTCTTAAGAAATTTCTCAATATCTGCCAAATATTCAATAACTTTTCGAAAAAGATTTGGAAGCATGCCGTTTTCTATCAAGTGGAATATAAAACTTACGTGAAACTTTGCAAAATATCGTTAGTATTAATGTTCACTGTTTCAGAATTAAACATCCTTCTGATAACAAAATCCCCATCTGGTATTCACAAGGATAACCACTAAATACCATTAGTGATAACACATTAGTTGACAAACCGATGGATTCTGTTTATCTTCGAAAGTTTGTTATTTACTATTAGAGATACTTCGTTTGTACATTGTTAAATGTGAGTTTTCATTTACATGAATAACACATTTTTCTATTTCAGATGTAATTTGTGGCTAGCGACAAGTTCACTCGATAAGGCTTAATTGTGGTGTTTTTCGCACAATTTGAACATTGGCAAGCCACAAGCCATTTCAACGAAATCATACTGTCGGTTCTATTTTTACAGTCATAATTCATTTACAAATTTTTATGCGGTTTGTCGAAAACAATTACTGCTTCAATCCCATTTTTATTTTAAATCAAACAGGTGTTATTCATTATATTAATGTTTAATAACCAATAGACTAGAAATCAAATTTTTGCTACCTACACTTTTTGTTCCAGTGTGAAAGGCTGATGTTCATTAATAAAGGCCTTTAAGTTTTAATAAACATTCCAAATAGATAGATTTTTATGATACTGCAAGGACCATGAATTGAGTGTGCGCGTAAGATACAAGTGATTAAATCACCTAGAAAATACCGCAACGTCTAAATGAAAAAAATATAATAATGAGAGAGATTAACGCCAAATTAACGGGTGCGTATTGGAAGGGTACATGAAAAGATCGTGCCAAAGAATTTCACACACGAACGGCTGGGGCTCCTCAAGTGGGCAAATTTTGTGAAGTTGCCTGGTGATGCATTCAGCGTTGAGTCTGTCGGGAGCATTGAACTTATCTTGTTCAAATCCTAGTGGGAGACATTTTTACTTCATCGCTACAGAGTAGATAGAGTTATGTAATGCTGCAAGAAAAAATGGCGAATTTTCGGTAGAAAACTCTTATTACAGGGCCCTGGTAACGAAAAATTGAATAAATCCTGTTCCTACATTTAGAAACAAAATCCTCTAACACGTGATGAAGCCAGAATCCCTGTTTTGTGGGTCCTTCATATAAAAATATTGCATGACGGCAAAACGTCTGCCCGTCTGTCTCCGTGAACAACGCTAGCGGCTAAACCGTTCAGCCGATTTTCTCCAAAACTGAAATTCCCCAATCGATCTGGCTGATGACGCGGCTCTTTGAATTTGAAACCGATATTTTAATTTTTGGGTGTACTTTGCATTTAGCCCTTGGGACATTTTCCAAATTTTCAAAAAAATGGATCCATCGTTTTTGATTAAATTTTGTTGTTGGATTGTGTGTAGGACGATTCAGAGAAAAATAAAGGTCTCATGTTCGTTAAAAATTCAGAATTTAAGAAAATTGCAAAAGTTCAAAAAAATTTCGGAGTCTTCCTACAACTAAAATATTAAAGATAGAGATTTTCTCTCCGAATAAAATGTGTTCCTTAAAGATTGATTTTGACGTAAGGTCATGTACAATTTTTCGAAAATGTGAGTACTTTTCGCGTAATTTTGCGTGAAAATACGGGCGAGAAAGTACGTACTGTTTTAGCACCACTAGTTTCATATTTTCCCTCGTCATCTTTGTCTCAATGTGTGAGTATGTGTGTGTGTGTTCTATAATAACCTTTGAACCTCTGGTGCGATAGATTGCTAAGTTTGCACGATCCATTTTCGTTTTTCACGACCAAAATCAACACAAAAACAACAACAAACATTGTTGTGTGTGTTCCCCAAAATGTTACTCCAAATTTGCTCACTGAATGCTTGCAGTGTGGGGCGTTGTGGTGGAGAGGCATCATCGCTGCAGGGCTCTGCCAGGCAAACTGGATGTTAACGTGCAGGGCAGGGCGAACAGAACGCGTGGAGCCGGTGAAGCATAAATAAATGTTAGGATGATGCCGGGGTACATCAGTTAGATACGAATATTCGTAAATATAATACTCCGAGAAGAAGTTTATTCATTTTTTCTCATCCTTGTAATTTTGTTCTTTTTGTTGATTTTTTAATGTAGCAAAAGTGCTTTTTACGGAGTTGTGAATGGGTGAAATAGTGAATGAGGTGGGAAGGAGGAGATGGGCTGGAAGGAGGGAGTGTGCGGCCGGCGGGGAGCGCGGGCAGGGGCGGGGTGGAGGGGGGATGGGGGCGGGGCGTCTGAAGGGCGGACGCCGGAAAGCCTCAACGAAGTTAAAGGGCGGGCCACCTGGGACCCGCCAACTTGACGCCCTTCCCCGCCTTCCTTCCCCACCCAGCCCCCGCCCCTGTCACGCACGCCGGGATCTGAGGGAATAATAATTAGCAGCATTTTGGCGGGGCCGGCTCTCTGGGGTGGGCGTGGGCGGGATGTGGGCGAGGGCGAAGTGAGGGTGGGGGCGTGCAGAGGAAGGCGCGGGCGGCCAGGAAATGGAGTGGGTGGGCACTTGAGGGGCATCAGCGGGAGTGTGCAAACGCTTTCAACGTGGTCAGTGGGAAGGGCGGGCAACGGGACTGGATGGGAGGAACCGAGCAGGCGATAGGAGTCTGCACGGGCGGGTGAGGTGGCCGTGACAGCGGGAGGGGACGGGACGGTGTGGGGATAGCGGGACAAGACGAGGCGAAAGGAGACGATGTGAAGCGAAGGGAGTCGAGGCGTGGCAAGGTGATGAGGGTGGGGTGATAGGGGTGGGGTGATGAAGGCGGAGTGATGACGGCGGGGTGATGAGGGCGGAGTGGAGTGGACGGGCTGATGTGGATGGGGTGATGTGGACAGGTTGATGAGGGCGGGGTGATGAGGGTGGATTGAAGAGGACGGGGTAATAAGGGCGTGAGATGAGGGCGGGGTGATGGCGTTGTGATGAGGGCGGGATGATGGGGGCGGGATGATAAGGGAGGGGTGATGAGCGCGGGGTGATGTGGGGGGTGATGAGGGCGGATTGATGAGAGCGGATTGATGAGGGCGGGTTGATGAGGGTGGGTTGATGAGGGTGGGTTAATGAGGGTGGGGTAATGAGGGCGGGTTGGTGAGGGTGGGTTGAAGAGGGCGGTTTGAAGAGGGCGGGTTGAAGAGGGTGGGTTGAAGAGGGCTAGTTGAAGAGGGCGTGAGATGAGGGTGGGGTGATGAGGGCGGGGTGATGAGGGCGTGGCGGGATGGGGTGATGAAAAGCGGACGGGACCGGACGGGATGGTATAGGACGGAGCGAGGCGGACAGGACGAGGGCGAAACAAGTGGACGGGGGGAGGAGACTGGGCGAGCGGGGCACGGTGGGTAGGGATGTTGGGTGGCGGGGCGAGGAGGGAGTGATTTAACCGCGAAGTGCCGTGCAGCCAGAGAGAAACCCCGCCCTCGTTACTCTGCAAGCGTCACGCCAGCTGTTGTCCTTTCCGCTGCCAGCAGCGAAGCGGTTAGACCTCCGCCTTCACCTCTCGGAGTTCCGGACTGTCCGCGGATAATGTATGTTCCCTCCCTCTCACCTACGAATGGCTGCGACGTGTTCAACCGGAAACGAGAGATTCGTTAACTCACTTCATTTCCTTTTCATATACTGCCCAATGATTGTGTTTCTGATTGTTCTTAAAATCCTTAAATTTCTAAGTGTTTCATGTTTATTATTATCTTGGATCATCAATGGTTTGTTAGTAGAAGTGACCTACTATAATTTGCACTGATAAAAGTTGCCATCACACATGTAATGCATAGTCACTTAGTTCACTGTACATTATACAAATACAGACAGGTAAACACATTCCAATTACTTTTAGCTCATATTGAATTTGTTTCTATTTATTCATTTATTTTGATTCCTTGGTTTTTGTATTTTTTTTCATTTAAATGTGTTTCCAAGTTAGGTTTGCTTGAAAATTATAAAGTATGCGACAGTAAATGTAAATGTATTTGGGATGCTCATTCTGCGAAAAGGAACTGTTGTTGAGGTTTTGTGGAAAATTTATTTTTTGCATGAACAGTCCGGTTGTTTTTTCTCTTATTAGTAATGTAATGTCATGCAATCCAGAACGTAAAGCATTTTCGATTATATTATCAAGCATAATACTAAATATTATAGTTTCTGCTAATTTACTAGGGAAGTTAATAAATGAACATCAAGGTTTCAAGTCATAAAAAACTCGTTTTGTTCTTATGCATTTCAAATTATCTGAAATAATTGTACTTTTTATCTGCTTTTCTGTTCCTTATTGTAATATAATTTATTAATATATCAGGAGAACTTTGCTTCTAGTATTTCATGATTGGTTATTTTTGTTTTGTAACAAAATGGATGAAAGTGTAACCTGAATTAAGGTTAAGAGCCAGGGAAGTTGAATCAAAAATTAAGGAAAAATGTACTAGCATTAAAACATTTTGAAGAGAGCAACAAGACATTCTAAATTCAAAATTATAAAAAATAGCAAATAAGTTGATACAACAAAATCTTAAGAAGAAATATACAATTTTATATAGTATCATAAAATAAAAACAATTGGAATGGTATGAACATGTGAATCAAAGACAGGAAGGATGGTTACTGAAGAAAATTTTAGATTAGTTTGCATATGGAATAAGAAATCGAGGTCGACTTAGTGATCCTTGTTGGAAGGAATCAGACAAAATATAAAAGAAGAAATGTGTAAGATACAGATTGTAAAAACAAAATAGAATCCCATTAAAAGAATCCCATAGGAAGAATCCCAAATATCCCGTAGAATGCTTTTTGCTTAGAATTCTGGGTCACAGGAAAATATATGTATTGTATTCGCAAACCTCTCTGTATATAAATATTAGTATTATTATGCGTGTGTTGTTGTTTGACTTTAGTTCTTTTGGTTAATAATTGGTATTTGTTTTGAATCCAGCAGTGTCGCAGAACTGCAGCGGGCCGCAGGGAGGGTAGTCTCTTAAAGCGTGCCTCCGGGATAGGAGAGTTTTCCAATCGTACCACGAAGTGCTTGATTCCCGCGGTTTTTCGAACAATATTCGTATGATTTAATCTTGAGCCATGCCAGTAGTTAAAAGTGACTATAATAAACAATAAACTCTCCTCTTACAGTTTTTCTAAGTGTGTTAGAAGTCCGCCATTATGGAACCAGGTTATTCTTCTGTTATTCTGCTGTCTTCAGTTTCTTCTGTGAGTGAGTATTTTTTGCCTCTGATTTGCCTAACAAGTATTTGAATTAATAATCATTTATTTGACATTAAGAGATGGCTTTTATTAAAATTATTAAGAATAAAAGAACATTTTCATGAGAATTTTTCGGGAGTATATTTTCAAAGAATCTCAGAGGCCCTGCATATGCATTCATGTATTTTCCCGCGTCAATGCATCCTTCGGTTAACGCACCTGATATTTAATCTCATCTCCTAAACAGTTTCTTCGTAGTATTAAAAACCATATTCCGAACTGTATGAATAAGGGACCCTGCCCGCCCGAAAATTCTTAAATATAAGAAGTTGATGTGTTTTAGATATTTGTAGAAAATTATGAAAGAGATTTGTTCCTTTATTTTTTTGTGGTAGAGGGAAAGCTTTACTTTTAAATATGCTGTTGTAGTTCAGTTGATATAATTGAAAATTAATTTAATTCTTAGTTTGACAAATGCATTGAGACATGTAAGTTTTTTGCTGCTTTAAGAAATTATTAAGGTCCACAAAAAACATTGATTGAGTTTTCTGTTGGAAATGTGTGACTAACAAAAGTATTTTATTAACAATCCAAGGAATTAAACACTCCTACGCCGCTTTTAAAATGATCACAAAAATGAAATTGTTGGTCAGTTACTCCGCTGAACTCCATAGCAGTTTTCTGTACACTCATCCAGCACAAGGTCAGAGCATTATTCTTTAGACTACCTTCCTCATTCTTGGATCAAGGTCATGCCGAACTCGCTGTTCGCCAACTGTTATATTTTTAGCTTGAAGGGTGGAGGTAGATGTTAATTCTTACAATATTGGAAGAGTGTTATTCAATAAAACGTCCACTTCAAATATTCTGTAAAGCGTTCAAGTTATTGGGATGGAATTTTCACCAAACGATTTAGAATATAACATCTCATCAGTTGTACGTGTTACCTTTTTGATTGCACTTGATTACTTTAAAGATATTTAACTACTTTCGTTGTTTTAATGGAACTAATGTTTTCACGCAAACGAATAGTGTGTACGTCTTCAGAAAATAAGTTCATCAATGCTACATATCTGGATTTTTGGTGAATAATTAATAGCACAAAAAAGTATGAAATTCGGCGTCATACAAGAGTTACCCGGAAGTTCCGGTGCGGTGCCGGGTAGTTCATCGGTCTCCAAAGCGCGAGGCAGGAGTGCAGGGACATTCTGTGTACTTGAATCGTGTAAGGTACGTACGTCTTGTGAAATACACTCCGAAGTTAACATTATATCGTTGATTCTTTTAAATCGTTGTGCACGGCACGGGGTCAATTCACAAGGCGAACCTGTTGTCCCTGCTTTGAATTATATCTGTAGATTTCCGAAAGGCAGAAAAATTATAGAAATAGTTTTTGTATACTTCACTGTGAAAATTACGCTATTCTCAGCCAAGGGTATATTAAAATAAGTTGCATCATCTTCAGTAAGAAGATTGTCACAAAATATTTTTTAAATGTAACTCTCCAATTTCCTCTGGTATGTGTACGTAATTTGTCTACAGGCCGTGAGGCAACAAATCACTGTTGTACACTCTGCCTTTCACTCTCTGCATGTGACAAATTTTATCTTTCGGAGTTTTAGACCGCCCCATTTACACGTGTGTATCGCAGGGTCAATTGTGGTTTAGAGGTCACAACTTGCGGTAGACATCTTAATTCGCTACAATTTTAACCAGCAAACGATGCAGACAGTGGAGATATTTAGAAATTCAGTCGCAGCTCACCTTTCCAAACCTGCTATGACGCAGAATTTTCAGACTCAATAGTATTAAAAATTATTCATCAAATAGCAACATATGTAGTTTTGCTTAATTTGTCGTCGTGTAAAAAAATGTAGTGTTTCTTAAAGAAAACGAGCACAATATATTTAAAATCAAAATTTCAATCTACAAGCTAAAAAGTACAACTGATACCCTTTGCCCTACCCCTGAATCGTGTGGACAAAGTTTCTCCTGAATATATGTACCTTTTAGAAAATATTCAATTGGGACGATTCTATTGACTAACCTTATAGGGATTTCAGATAGAGAGATAGGATTATCTTGCAACGTATTACTTGTAGTAAATACAGAATTTCTCACAACTATAGACCTCATAACTTTTGGTTGATGATATCTAAATACAGTTTTTGCTCAGCAATGCGGAATCAGGGGGAAAGTAACATGCTCTAGAGATATTGTTTAAAATATTTTTTAGTTTTCGAGAAATTTAGTCATCTTAGAATTTTTAAATGGAATTGTATATTTTTCTATCTCACAATTGATAGATCATGAACAGAAGAATACAACGATGTATCATATGTTAATATTTTGATTGTAATTTGAATGTAAAATTAGACTTTCTGACGCGTGATTTTTAAGTAAGATAATATTTCCTGAAGCAGCCCTTGCAACTGTCGCCTTTGCAGAAGCTGACCTTCGCGTCGTTGGCAGTTTTGCGGGGAGAGTGGAAAGGCCGTCAAGGCCTCCTTCCCCAAAAGCGACAGTTGCAAGGGTCGCTACAGGAAATATTGTCTGTTTAATTTAAAATCTCATGTCAGAAGGTATCATTATACACTCAAAATATTATCCAAACATTAACACATGTTACATCATTGCATTTCTCTTTTTCTGATCTATCTATTGCAAGTGAGAAAAATATACGGTTCCGTTAAAAAAATCAAAGATGATTAAATTTCTCGAAAACAGAAACATATTTCAAACTATATCTCCTCAACATATTACTTCTTCCACCAACACCACCTAGACATACAAGGCCTGAGCAGTCATTCAAGATGGCCGCCTAAGAAGGCCATACAAACTGAAACGCGAAGTATAATTGTGGATGCCAGACGAAAATATATAATTAATTACACTATCAAATAAGAAGAAAAGAGGTCTACTTTCTCCAGCTGGAAGATTGTACATTAATTTAAGTTCTTTTTCAGGCGAAACAAGCTGCATATATACGCTTTCTATTAATACTGTTATCACTTACAACACACAGTACATGAAATCCTATCTGTTCTAACCCTAGTATAGTTTTTTTTTCAAAATATTTTGCAAGTCTTGATTTTAAATTTATCTCATCCATCATCAGAGACACTAATTTACCACTTTCACTTAATTTTTGTAAGTATTTATTTCTTTTATACTTAAAAAATTATTTTCACTCTGTTCCATTTGAGGTTCTAAACCAAATGAAGAACACGATCTCCTAATTGCACTAGGATGAAAAAATATTATGAACCCTAAATGTTTGAAATATTTATAATAATATGACTATAGGGTAAATAGCACACAAGACAATATGAAAAACTATGAACTCCACTGTACTTCTTTTCTGGGTAAGAAGTTTTAATTGTTCAAACATAAAAGCAACAGGTTTGCCAAATTGTGAATTTGTGGTATCGATTTGAAGTAAGATGTCTAAATTAAAGCAAAACCATCATGAGGACTGTTACTTCTACTTGTATTAAAACATAACTTTAACCTAACAACCGAACCTAACCCACTAACCTAAAAAATGACTAATTTCATTTGTAATATAAACACTATCTGATATTGTAGTGCATCCAAGTTTTAATACTTTTTTACTATAACAAACACTGCGTTTCAATTCCTGATCCACCACAACTGAACTGATACTTTTAGGGACAGAATTACAATCAATATAGTGAAAAAGAATACTGTCTTCCTTATTATATTCGAATAATAATAGTCCAAAATAAACAACGCCAGTTTGCTTCTTAGTCAAAAGTACTGAAAGATATTTCATTTAATTTTGCAATGTTTTCTTTTGCACTTTTTTCAATAGCACCAACCTGATACTCGTTTTCTAAATTTAATTTCTTTTCTTGAAGACTTTCTCTGAAGAAAGTGCTTGGGCAATTCAAGTAAGCATGACAATTAGACAACAAAGAAGGCATAGCTCCGCGAGACAGTCTTGTATGTTTTAAAGGAAGACTGGTTTTTAGTCCATAATCACAATAGAACACTGAATTCTTCTCAACTTCCTACGTTCGCAAATGCAATTCACAAAGCTGAAAGTAAACGCTGAACTTAGCAACTGACACACTTCACTTTTTACTATAATTCTCTCACCTGGGGCTACTGCCCTTATTCACTATGATTCTCACTATTTCAACAACAGATCACATCTACATAACCACGACTCGAAAGCCACACATGCTACAAATCGTACACAATTGGATCGCCTCAACTGGAACAAGTCGGCCTTCTCTAGCCGCCATATTGTCTTTGAAAAACTCCAGTGCGCAGGCCTTGTATGTCTAGATGGTGTTGGTTCAATAGTCTCAAACAAAAATGTTCTTGAAATAAAGCTGAGTGTCCAAATTCTGCCGTGCTACCCCTCTCAGGTGAATTTTCTAATAATTAGACATAGACTAAATCTACTTCGTGTATATTGTAAAACACACGCAAGTATCTAGTTGCAATGTAATTATTGCATAGACCCTCATTCATATTTGATATGGCACTACTTTTACAAAAACGTATTAAAAGACCCTCCAATTTCGCTACTATGCTCGCGGTTTTCTTTGCGTTATTTATTATGTTATCATTTAAATTCCATAAAATTTATGCATAATGTAGAAAACAATTTTTAATTAAATAAATGTCATACACACCTTAGATTTAATGAATTTTCTCAATAATATCGTCTTCAGTGTGATGTTTTTAGCTCGTTCACTCAAAATTGCGGCAAGGACACATCCCACGTGGATGGTGGTCACTTAACTGACCACCGTTTCAATAAGTAAAACCTACCAAACATAACGAAAGTGGACTTATAAGCAACCACTAACAATTCAAAAACACCTAATGTGTTGTCAAGGGACAGTTTTCAATATAAAAAGTGAACTATTAAGAACTTATGGCAGGTGGTCAATAAATTGACCACTATTTTATAAAGAATTAATATGGTTGCGGACCATATTTTCATTACTCGGGCGATCCACACATGGACGTGTTAATCTCGGCAATTTGCCCGGCTGCTCTGAAACGGGGGGGGTGGCGAGGGAAAGTAACCATGCGTGATACCATGCCTGCCACAGTGAAACACATTGGGATGACTTTGAATTTCTCAATGTACTAGAAAAAATCCTTAAATCTAAACTTAACCTATTTTTACATTAAGGGTGTGTTGACCCTGACTGAGAGCCAGCACTAGGTGCAAAAAATGCAAGGCACTATCACATTTGACTAATAACCTTTGGCGGACCACAACACATTGCGCCGCGGGTCGCCAGTTGGAGAACCCTGCTCTATGTGATGTTCGGGCAGCGCGAAGTTGCTCTTGCCTGGGGATTTCCCTGATATCCTGGTAAATAATTCTCGCCAAGAGACACGGCTAAGAAAAAGGCGCAGCAAAAACGAAAAGTTGAAATAAAATAATAATAATAATAATAATAATAATAATAATAATAATAATAATGTTTAGAATTAATTTGTGGGATGTATTAATATTTTGGTAGTCATGCTTTTAGAAATATATCTCTGACTATTGTCTCGGTACCCGTGGACTGTGTACGATTATATAACAATAGAATATAATGATGGTGGTGGTGGTGGTGATGGCGATGGCGATGGCGATGATGGCGATGGCGAAAGACTCTCTTATTGGCGGAGTTCATGCTATAAGGCCTGCTTTTCAGCGTAACCACAAAAATATTTTTTTTTTTACCAGAAAGGAAAGGCAAAAATTTAATTTAAATTTACGTTACATACTGATGACAATAGGTTTTCTTAACCACTGCCACCTTGGAGATCTAGGGGACTACCCACAAGATGGTGTTTGAATGAATGAATGCCTTATTTTGCGTGGCGAGACTCAGGTCATGAGGCCTGCTCTTCCGTCTGACCACGCAAATTTTGTTAGGCTCCTTTCACTCCTACTAGGGAAGAAAGAAGGTATTACTTGGGCGACGGAACAGGCAATTTGAATTTAGCTCAGAGGCTTCATTTAGGCTTGAGGATCTTTTACATTCAGTAAATCTACTAACATGGGACTTTACTTCCCCTCAGAAGGAAGGCGACTTTTTCGCCCTTAAAAATCCACGGCTTCGATCCAGTTTGAACCCGCAAACTTGGGTATAACAGTCCGATACGCTACCCGTTACACCATCGCCGTGTTCGTGTAATACGGCATGTCAGCTGTCACGAGTCCGCTCAATGTAAATGTTCAACATACAAGAGCTTTCACCTGGCGGCTGGTGCCCCCACAGACAGGAAGTTACACCTCCATCAAATGACGGAAATGTAATTTCCAAAATTCAAAATACGAATGTATAATTAAAATGTAAGTAATTCAAATCAATTAAAACTAAGTTAAATGAAGGTCTATATTGAAACACTACTTACATAATGTTTTCCTTTGGGTCCGCGTAAGGCATATACACCTCCCGCGCACGTGGTTCTGGCTTTGATTTCCATTGGCCACTTAAATTCGGCTTCAGTACATCGCAACAAGCACTATTGCTTCGACACCTTTCACACAAGTAAAATTATTTTATTTCGAAAGTTCAGTACCCTGGTATATTTGGCAATAATGAAAGATCTTCGACACATATTCGGATTCACAAGAACGTTCGCAAACCGGTGGCCAGCTGCAGCCACACTGGCTTCTGCGAGACACTAAGGGACTTCCATCCAGAACCGCCACCTTTACACAAAGAGCTCATCAAATGTACGTTTTGAATCAACAAACTTAATATCAAACTAGTGAGAACCCGTCAAAATTTGACGGTGAGATCTGAGATAAATGTAAAATACTGTGCCCAGACTAATGATCACGATATGTTGCATTGTTTGGATCTTCAGGGTATAACGAAGATATTCTGTGATGAGTTCCCAAAATTTTGAACACGTATGGCCCATGATCAGGTGGCAATGCAATGTCGGTACCAAATGACACAAAAGAAAGAGCACTATTATACTGACGGATATTATTTCTAATGTTTTTTGATGTGTCATAATCTTCTAAAAACAACTTTGATTTCTTCTGGCATATTGCTCGAAGGTAAACTTATTTTCCCATTTAAGCCACACAGAGTAAACTCGTTTACAGAATTTCTTTCACATGGAAAGTACAAAGCAGAACAAAACTGATATTTCATAGACAACGACCCAACAGAAAACGAAATGATATCACTATCACGACACCTACGCTATCTCTTTCCCTGCGTCCAGTTAATGTACTACGTTTGCGTCTTTTGGGGCGCGTGGGCAACGATTCGTAATTCGACATAACCTGTGAACAACTTCACTACTTCAGTACAACCGAACAAAACCGACTGTCCGAATGTTCGCTACAAAATACACCACAAAAGCAAATACATATAAACTTTCAACATCACAATGCAATTATTACACTGAAACAAAATCTTGACAAATTGCAAACAAATCTCAACAATCAAAACAAAACATCAAGCAACGACATCATGAAGCAGCGTGGACTCACTTTTATAGACTTTAAATAAATAAATATATATATAAATTTTCAAACAGCCACCCTTTGGAAGAAAACAATTGACTACTGATAAGCGAACTATTAAAGAATGATTTAATTAATTAATTTACTCCGTAAATATTGGTGAATCAACACGAACAATATCTGATAACACATCTAGGGATCACATTCTTTCATTTAAAGGAAAAAATACTACAATTGGTTTAGTTTAGTAGAAGCTCTAAACGAAGCCATGGCAGAATGCCGCATTTTTTAAAATATATAGATGAAAACAAAGTCTCCAAATATAAATAATGCACTTAATATCGTCAATAATTGACTGAACTTGCGTACTTTCAATAACAAGCGAAAATCATAAAACTACGTTTCAGTGAGGCAGACGAAGACATAATATGGGTAATCCCCTGATATTCCCTCTGTCGCCGCGCAGCGCTAGACAGCGCCACCTGCTTCGTTGCCCAACCAAAAGGCCGTATTTTCCCCATGTTAAATTCAAGGGCCAAAGAGAGAATTCAGTAAACCCATTTAATACAGCCAAGATCCTGGAGCGTGGTGCAATTCCTGGCAAGGCACCAGACACTGCAGGGACGCCAGTTGGACGCTCTTTGATTTCAAA
>BLKR01012181.1:5000-22577 GCA_011170035.1 Teleogryllus occipitalis | reverse complement strand
GGCCGTTAATTGATGAGTTATTGCCTCTGTGAATCGCTAACGAACCGAGGGAGGAACGAGAGTAAATCGAAACGAGCGGGACAGTCTGTTTCCACGAGGGTGGCTGGAGTCCCATTCCTTCGTGTGGGTTCTGTTAGTAAACTCAGTACGCAGGATTTAACGAGAATAATTTGAAGGGCGGTTAGTGCTTTCAAGAAATCATAGTTTCTGACGAGATATTCTTTAGTGGGCATTGTCCAATTGTCAGTAGACATTGTCGAAAATTACATCTTTTGCATCTAGCAAACGCAAATGACAATAGCTATTCAGTTGACGCGCAATTTATTTCATCATAACTTGGGAATACTGTTTCAAGGAAGTGTTATGGAAAAATCAATTAGTTAATCCTATATTCCTAAATTGAAAAAAAAGTACTTTCCTAGCAGTAACGAGAATCCCCACTAACTGCATTTAATTGGGAAAGAAAAGTTTGATGACAATATCGTGATGCCAGGATGGAGAAGTTAAAAGGACCTTTATTATTCTTGTAGGACTTACTAATTTGACATTAAATTATATCTTATAAAGCCATCACTGCACCTCGCAATATTTGAACAAAAAGTGGTGTTCAATAATTATTACTATTATTATTAGTATCATCTATATTTTTAAAAAACCAAGGGTTTTTGTTTAGAGAGAAATATGACATTTTTTTTCAACTAAATTTCGTGATTTTTTCTTTAAATGAAAGGTCCTAGATGTTTTATCATACATCCTCTTATTATCTAGTGTTATCGTAAAAACACTACATTTTAATGATGTATTGAAATCAATAAACTTAGTTTATTGAATGCGTTTATTCTATTAATAACACACATGTAGTTGGTCATCTTGTTTTGTTTTGCGAGCTGGCAAGCGATCTGTCTAAAGCAGTCGACGTTTCGTCATTTACCCGAGCAAGTGTGTGTGTGAGGTTAAACATGATGCAATGCTATCTTTGCATAATGAGGTTATAATTGATGAAGTGAAGAAAGCGAGTTTTTTAAGTTTGAAGAATTTTTTAAATGCAAATGTTTGTGAGGGTATCCTGCAATGTCTGACACATGTGTTCCTTTACAAAACAAATTCAGTGATTGTAATTTTATATAGTGCCTTACGTTCTATGATGCATAGTTTTTCTGCAGCTGTTCCTTTTTTGTGATGAAATTACAAGCCTTAAGATAGTTATAATAATAACAATAATAATTATATTATCATTATTATGCATAGTTATATAGATTATTATTATATGATGCATAGTTTTTCTGCAGCTGTTCCTTTTTTGTTTTGAAATTACAAGCCTTAAGATAGTTATAATAATAACAATAATAATTATATTATTATTATTATTACTATTATTATTATTATTATTATTATTGTGTGTGTGTGTGTGTGTGTGTGTATTATCCGCGCACGTTTTCTTGAGCCTTCGCTTCGTTGGTTGCGAGAGGAGTGGGGAGTTTGGCTATTATCACAAAAGGAATTTTATATCAACTGTGTAGTTCGTTTTACGATGCAACATAGTTTATATTATAGAGGAGCTAACATTTATGGTTATCAGATTTTGTCTATCATGCTCGTTCGTATCATTTATTCTTAACTTAACTGATTGGCAAAGAGTGGGGGTGGGAATGCCGGGGCTCAAGAAATGTGCGCTTATAATACATGACCAACTAACAACCAAAAATATATTTCCTGATTTTTCACTGCTTGAGTGCAATAATTAAAATGTTACTTCTCCAGTAATATAATATTCCTCTCTGTGCAAATACAATATAGTTACTTGCATATCATTTATTAAGCTTCTTACACAACTAAAACTTAATTTAATTCCCATTGTTTGCTAATTCTATTGACGGAATTCGCTGGAAACTTCAAAGCTTCATTCAATTTTCAGGGTAAGTCTTCGAATGGGATCATTGAAAGTTCAATATCCTTTTTTGTTGGGTTCTAAGGGTTATTATTAATTTCTTAAATTTTTTCTTATGCTCTTTATTAAATAGTCTTTAAACCGAAATTTTGCTTCCATATTTTCAACCCTTATTTTGTTTCAGTTAAATGTTTTAATATGTAAACTGCAGTAAGGAGCTTATGATAGAAATCTAACAGAAACTTCTTTTCAAGAGTTTCAAGAGTTATGCTAATATATCCTTTTCTACTTTCTGCATGCAATGTTTTGTTACAAATCTGACTTGCTTATTTCTGGATGTCAGCAAAATTTTCCTGCCATAGTAGGTGGTTTGTAGATGAAACTCTGAATTCAACACCCGATGGTAAACATATGTACAAAACTGAATTGTAATTAGTGAGACTTAAAAATTATTACGATTTAATTACTCGCCAATACGACCTACTATGGAAAGGGTCACGAATGAATAGTGGAGTCTAAATGTCAAGGAAGTAATAATGCATGGCAAGGGAGTTTTGCTTTAGAAATTACTGAGTTTTCGTAGTATTGGTAAAAACATGTTTCAATAAAATATTATATTTCCGGGCTTCGTAATTTCTCTCTTGAATTGCCAGCTGCAGGTGTACACTTCGATCGTAATCTCTGATTCAATTTCCGATGCGGAGGGACACTTTACATCATTGATTGAACATTGCAATCACTACTAGGGATCTAACAACTAAATTAATATTCTGATTATTATTGATTAGTTAAACTTTAATAATAATAATAATAATAATAGTAAACTGTGAATTTTTCAGTTACCGAGATTTAATCGGGTTCGGGATTTACGAAGTTTAATCGTGTGCTCCAAGGAGGAAATTGGATGTTTTTACTGTGTTCTTTATGACGGGTCTCTCGCGGCTGTTGACGGCAGGGCCGTCGCAAGGCGTGCTTACAGTGGGTAGTCAGCAGAGATCACGCATTCGCTAATTATACCAGTATTTTTATTACTGATATAAACCCAGAGTAATGACGAAAAGCGATATGGAACATGCAGGTTTCTGAAATGAAAATTGTACAAATAGTTCTAGCTTATACGTAACATCCACTACACACATTCTATGTGGAAATAATGCTTGATAAATACAGAAGTAACAAAAGAAAATGACATCAAAGAGAAAGTCTGATATGCTTTTATTTAGAAATAATATACAAAAGTTGGGAAACGGGAAATAGGAAGATGACGACCAATATAATAATTTGAGCAAGTATAAAACACTTTAAAGGAACCTAGAGAAGTAGCATCATCACTATTTATTATTAAGAGAACTTCCAGTAAATAATTTCATGCTACACATACTGTCAAACAGAATACGACATGAAGAATACTTATCATTAGACCAGATCTAGTTTAAACCCCGCAACATAAACCCGCCACGGTGGCAGGATTATCAACACTAGCTTGTCGAATTCAGTCAGTCTGGAGGAGAATTCTAGCGGTCGGATGCTCTGATCGGTAGTTTTCCGTGGTTTCTCCGATCAACACCAGACGCATGCCGAGCAGTACCGTAACAAACGGAGCCACAGACCACAGACCACGCGCGGTCTTTCCTACCTCTTTCTTGTCCTAACCTTACCCCTCACACACACACATACATGCACTACACAACCACACATACCGGGAGACCGGTCGAGAGCTTAGAGCTTGCCCCGGCTGAGGCGGTGCTCTGCTGGATGGAGATACCTGGTTGGGGAAAACACCGCTACCCGACGGTAGGTCGGCGCTGGATCTCGCCATTCACCAGGGGAAGATAGATAGATAGATAGATAGACAGGCAGACATGTAGACAGATAGACAGACAGACAAACAGATAGACAGATAGGCAGAGAGATAGACAGATAGTCAGATAGACATATAGGCAGACAGACAGACAAACAGATAGACAGATAGACCGATAGGCAGAAAGGTAGACAGATAGATAGACCGACTGATAGATAGATTGATAGATAGATATTAAAGTCGTCTTTGAGCTAATGCTCGATGGCAAAAATGATTACAATTAGAATTAGGACAATTACAAAACTATTACGATTATTTACAAATAGAATTTCAATTAAAATTAGAGGTTGATATTCTAGTTCTAACTAATTTCTAGTTATCTCTAAATTGACTTGTCACCACCAACCCCCAGCTAAAACACGCTTTACACATACGGAACAAATGACCTTAGTAGTTGGCGGTCCCGGAATCACTAAAAATCAATCAATAAAAAAAACAAATGATTTCCCAAACGTTGCGCTATGTATTATATAATAAATATTGATCTAAAAATGTTGTCTCTAAAATATTCAGAGATAAAAGAATAAAATAAAATCAAAGACCAAAACTAATATGATAAATGAATCAATAAACCCGCCCCTCCCCGCGCCGGCCTTTCACCCGAAAGTGCTGGCGTGCAGAAGAGGTCAGTGCGCGCGGGCAGCGACTGTACTCGCGCGCCGGCCGTCAGCGCTCGCGCGGAGGGCGGCGCGGGCCATTGCGCATTCGCCACGGCCCTTCTTAATTAGCGCCTTAATAAATATGTATCTCCGCCCGCCCGCCCGCGCCGGCGCCGCGCCGAACGGGCGTCGCTCGCGGGCCGCGCCGTCGCGGGTGTTGACGGCACGGCACGGCCGTCGCAAGGCGTGCTCACAGTGGGTACACCTTTGAGGTCATAAAATGTGGGTAGACTGCGATTTAGTTTTTAAAAAATCAGGGTTTAATCGTGTGCGCCAAGGAGGAAATTGGATGCTTTCACTTGATTTATGAAGGGTCACACCTGGATGTTGACGGCAGGGTTGTTCTAAGTCTTGCTCAAAGCGGGTAATCACCAGATGTCACAAAATGTGTGCAGACGCCGATTTACTTTTTAAAAAAGATGTGCGCTTTAATCGAGTGCGTCAAAGAGGTAATGTTTCACCGTTTTTCCTTTGAGACGAGTCACTCACGGGCATTAACGGCAGGACCGTCGCAAGGCGTGATCACAGTGGGTACACACCAGAGGTCACGCAATGAGGGTAGACTGCGATTTAGTTTTTAAAAAATCGGGGTTTAATCGTGTGCGCCAAGGAGGAAATTGGATGTTTTTACTTGCTTTATGAAGCTTCATGTCGTGGATGTCGACGGCAGGGTTGTCCCAAGTCTTGCTCAAAGCAGGTAGTCACCAGATGTCACAAAATGTGGGCAGACGCCGATTTACTTTTTAAAAAAGATGTGCGCTTTAATCGAGTGCGTCAAAGAGGTAATGTTTCACCGTTTTTCCTTTGAGACGAGTCACTCACGGGCATTAACGGCAGGACCGTCGCAAGGCGTGATCACAGTGGGTACACACCAGAGGTCACGCAATGAGGGTAGACTGCGATTTAGTTTTTAAAAAATCGGGGTTTAATCGTGTGCGCCAAGGAGGAAATTAGATGTTTTTACTTGCTTTATGAAGCTTCATGTCGTGGATGTCGACGGCAGGGTTGTCCCAAGTCTTGCTCAAAGCAGGTAGTCACCAGATGTCACAAAATGTGGGCAGACACCGATTTATTTAAAAAAAAATCATGCGCTTTAACCCAGTGCATCAAAGAGGTAATGCTTTGCAGTGTTCTTTGAGACGGGTTACTCACGGGAGTTAACGGGCAGGACTGTCGCAGGGCGTGCTGACAGTGGGTACACTCCAAATGTCACAAAATGTGGGCAGACACCGATTTTTTTTTTTAAAAAAAAGGCATGTGCTTTAATCAAGTGCGTCAAAGAGGTAATGTTTCACTGTGTCCTTTGAGACGGGTCATTCACGGGCGTTAACGCCAGGGGCGTCAAAAGGCGTGCTCACAGTGGGTAGTTACCAGAGGTCACACGATGTGCGAAGACTTCGGTTTATATTTCAAAAAAGTCATGGTGTTTCACCGATTGCACCAAGGAGGAAATGGTAATGTCTTAACCATGTTCTTTGAGACGGGTTACTCACAGATGTTGACGGCAGGACTGTCGCGAGGTGTTCTCAAAGTGGGTAGTCACCACAGGTCACAAGATGTTGCAAAACTCCGGTTAATTTTTCCAAACCGATTGCACTGTGGAGAAAATGGTAATGTTTGAACCGTGTACTTGGTAACGGGTCAATCGTGAATATAGACGGCAGGGCCATCGGACTCACAGTGGGTAGTCACCGGAGGTCAAATATACTACTCCTTTTTCAGAAACCATTATTCGGACTTCAAAAAACGGTTTTTTATAAAGCAAAAAAATCACGCGATTTGCCCGATCGCGCGAAGAAGGAAGTGGTAATGTTTTTTTACGGCGAGTGGGCACTGCGGTTGTAGGACTGTCCGTAAGCCATGTACAGTCAGTAGTCGCAAAAGATATCAGAACTTCACAAGTTTCCAATTTATTTTGCAAAATAAATCGATTCAATGAGTGGTTTTTAAACAAAAAATTAACGCGGATTAACAGCGAGCGCGAAGGAAGAATAGGCAGCGTTTTTCACCGTGGACTTTATGACTCGTTGATCGCGGCCCTCCTCGCCGTCGCGTATTTAACCTTTCGCTTTTTTATTCTCATAGAAGAATAGGGACTAAATTGCGCGACTCCTTCGGGACCTCGACTGCGGTAGCGGAGCCCTTGTGCAGCTGCAAAGAGAATGTCAGTGCTCCGCGCGTGGCGGAGGGCTTGCATAAGAATGTGCGAATGAGATGCAGGCACCACTCTTTATGGAGGAAGGCGGAGATGCAGATGAGTGTCGGAGTCTGTACGAATGCAGAAGGTGCCAAAAGCACTGGTGTCGTTGCCACGGGAAACGCTGGGTTGGAGTGGACGAAGTACGGAAGAGGGTTGGGAAGATTCTAGTAAAGAGACTCCTTTTCTTTCAATACTGACGATCCGAAATGGATGTATATTGTTGAATATTGTATTCATATTTTGGAAATATTGAAGAATCATTTCTAAAAAGCGCCCTTGTTTTTGATTGATTGATTGATTGATTGATTGATTGTTAGTGATTCCTGGCACGTCAACTACTATGGTCATTAGTACCGTTACCTAGCTGACAAGCTAGTGTTGAAAATCCTGCCACCATCGGGACTCGAACCGAGGACCTCCCAGTCCGAGAGACTGCAGTGACATCAGTTGATACCCCGAGTCTTCTCTCCCGATCCTTTTTTCTTAATTCATCTCTATATTTTTATATGAACTCCCTTTCTTTCAGTGTACAAGAATTACGATCTTCGGCAACACGTTTTTATCCGTGCAAGGGAGTGGAGCAAAATACAATGTATTACAGCCGTTGTCATGATCGTTTCGTGAACACGCTTGAAATCCATGAATGGAGAAATGAATTAGTATCATCAAAACTTAGAGCAAAATTATAACAGTCATAGGACATATAAGGTAGATGTTCATAATGTTACCATGCTTCACCCTCTTATACATGAATCTACCTACAGTTATTCATGTTTCAACTCGCAATTATTCATCGTTCCACATTTTCCAACCTGCATTCTTGTCTCATCGCGCTCATAATGTGTAGCGAATGAGATTCATTATCTCAGGTTTCTCTATTATGGTCGTGACATTCTTTCATTCCGTGTGGCGAATGAATAAATGAAATTGTATAAATAAATTAAAAATAAATGAGAGTATGAATAATTCATGAATAGAAGATCTATAGAATTAGTCCCTCTGAATGAAATATTATTTATGCCTTCCTACACTAGTGATATTAAACTACTACACAAAACTTAATATCATTATGTTTGTATTTGTTTTGAAAATGAAATTTCTTTTAAAAGTATGTTTATCAATTAAAATAACTGAACATGAGAAATATATACAATTCAATATCGGTTCACACTATGCGCATTGCGAAGAAATATTGCCGTCAACAATTGGGAAGTTTCAGGGCAATTTAGGCAATCAGGGCAACCTTCAGCACCGCAAAGAACGTTCACATGCTCTCTTAAAGCCCGTAGCATAAAATAACATAATCAGATTTCCTAACTTTATTTCTCGTAATACAGATATACATACTTTTATTTCTCGTAATAGAGATATACAATAAACATTTAAATGCAGTTTATAAAGACTCATAAGAGTATAGTTTTGAGTATAGTTTTAAGTTATAGTTTCAGAAAAACCACATGTAATTTAAATATAAAAGGCGAAGAAAATGAACTTAATTTGATTAACATTGTTTGTCACGTATATTTAATGCTAAGCGTTGGTGCAACTGTCTGTTTTAGCTCAAGAGGCAAACAACGAAACAGTCTAAATTCTTGACCTGCCTCTGATGGAACGAAATTCCAGCAGAGATTATTACTATTATTATTATTATTATTATTATTATTATTATTATTATTAATATTATTATTATTAAAATTTAATGTTATGAATCCCGTTTGTTTTATGTCCAAACCCACTAAAGACTTTAAACAAACAGGCAGATCTTGGAAAGTAACCAAAATGGCTTTTTGTGCCTCCTATAAATTGTTATTGAATTTTAAAGTGTGATTTAAGTGTGTTTCTGAATTTTAGTGTGTTTAAAGAGAATTTGAAGTGTTTGTGCTCTTGACTTGTGTTATTGTTCTTCAGTGACACTCTTATACTTTTAATAACGTGTATTAACCACTTATAGAAATGATAACCACTCTCTACCCCCTCTGATCGATTGCTATTTTCTCCTGTGCAATCTAAACTGATTTTTCTCAGTCTCCCGCAGGTCCATTAGGGTATCAGATGATGCTAGAGTGTTCTTCTTTACTCTAGACTGCCCCACAATCATTCTTGAAAAGATTCAAATCTAGGCTTCTCGCAGGGTAATTCTGTGAATCGACGTGTTGTGTTTATCGGGAGTATAATGGAAGGTATAGATAAAAACATCCACATCAACGTCATATTTCCAACAAGTCAAATTAAGAATTATGTGTTAATCGAAGAAGAATACGTTCAAACGTCTGAAACAAGCGAATAGGAATAGATTTCTATGAAATTACACTTCGTAAGCAGGTATATTCACACAATGTTTGCCAATTATATTGCAATATTAAAAATCTGAAAATTTTGGAACGAATTTTCTGTGAGTTGTACGTTGCTTGTTTATGCGTTTTTCTCCCGAATATGCCCATGAATACTGTCTACAAGTTATATAAAACTTGTCTTCTAAAATAAATGCCAAGAATCGTGTCTTGTTATAACCAAAGTGCAGTCGCTGTCTGGAGGAGCCTTGTAGCGGCCGGCTGCTCTGATCGGTAGTTTTCCGTGATTTCTCCGATCAACACCAGGCGAATGCCGGAGCAGTTCCCTAACAAACGGGCCACGGACCGCGCGCGATCACTCCTTCCTCTCCCTTGTACTATCCTCTCCCCTTACACACACACACACACACACACACACACACACACACTGACACTAAATGAATTACACTACCACATATTTCGGGAGACCGGTCGGGAGCTTAGAGCTTTTCCGGCTGGGGCGATGCTCCGCTGGTGGGAGAGTCCTGGTTAGGGGGAAACCCCACTAGCCGACGGTAGGTCGGCGCCGGATGTCGCTATCCAGCGGGGGAAGATCACCGCCATCTTCCGAAGAAAAAACATGCACTACACCTACGGGACTGATGACCTAAGCTGCTGACGCGCCCGGAAACACTAATCAACCAACCAAACAAACAACATAACCAAAGTTTTGTCGTAGATTACAGATATTTCCGAGAATGATGTAATGAGCTCATAAAGCACGTACTCCTATTGATTCACAAAAGCACCAACATTAAAGCTTTTGTAAGTTTGTACGAGCCCGTTATAATCCAACATTATCACCTCAGTGCAGTTGCGAATATTGAGGAGAGCCCCCTGACTGGGTGGGGAGACAGCGAGAAGGCGTGGTCGAGGCGTCAGCGAGAGTCCGGGAGATATGTGACCCAACACCCCGTCCACAGACTTTACTATTGCTTTAAAATATACTTTTCTTCCACCTGAATATTTTACCACGCAGGGGGGGGGGGATCACGTAATCACAGGGGGGATGACGTGGGTTGTCGTGGTCTCTGGTGGAGTGTCGTTGACGACCACCTGGCCCCTGAGTCTCGTGGCGCCACTCACGTTAGCTTGAAGGTGCAGGCAGTGAGAATGCGATTGAAGGTGTAGGCAGTGAGAATGCGATTGAAGTTGCAGACAGTGAGAATGGGATATTAAGCTCCTGGTCGGCGGGTTCAGCCGGCTACCCACCAGTTAGGCCTATGGCGCGTCGTTCTTTGGACAAGATTGGGCAAAGGATGCTTTTCGGAGGACTCCGAATCCCACTTTAAAGTCCGGTGGGAAACTAGATACCACCTGTCAGGTTGCCCAGGTGCCGGCGTTACCCACGACAGTAGCTGGCGGTAGGCATTGGGGAGACGAGATGGAGACTCCGAGTCGCCTGGACCTTAGTTCAGGAGGCCCTCAGTTGGGCTCTCGGATTCGTTGTGGCAGTGGCCCAAAACTCTGGACAAAGAGGAGGGAATCCGGCGCAGGTGAGTGGCGCATTGTTTTGACTTCGGTAATATCCTAGATAGCTAGGAGCTCTGAGCCGGCTCTTATCCAGGCGTTGTATGAGGAGGTTTCCTTGAGGGCAAACTGGGTTCCGGCTGGATCCATATATCAGCCTTTCGGCGTTTTACGCGTCGGTGGGGGGTGAGAAGAAGAGCCTCAAAGGCCAAGGTGCCCATCCCGGTGACTTCTCCCCCTGATGAAGCAAAGACAATGTGGGGATGTAGATCACATGGGGTTTCGCACATGCATACATACATACCTGAATATTTTATTACGAATTCTTAAACTATATACTTTACTTTTACGGAATCAAAAGTAGAAAGCACTAGCACTGTTTTGAAGTTTATGAGAGCAGACCTACGGGCAAGACGGTTGTAATAAAAAAATAATTATTATTTCAAATAATGGTCTCAATACTTAATTTCAGGATGGGATTGCATTGGATAATTATAGACAACCATAAATTTCATTAAATACGTTTTCATTAATCGTAAATTTCATTATACGTTTTCATCAAATAGCCAATTCAATTTGGAATATTTGTGACCTTTTGTTGCCTAGCTGTGACCACATCATCAGGCATAATCTAAAGCCTCGAGAATAAAATAATCTACAAATTCATAAAGCAAATATTTCACGGGAAAAATCTATGTACAAAAGCATTTTAAATAAGGCCGCCATGTCTGTGCAGCAAAGCACAAGCTACTGTATTCTACTGTTGTGGTTTTATATTGTGATCGATGATGTGGTCACAACTGAGCCACGAAACGTTGTAGTCACCAAAATTCCAAATTAAATTGGCTATTTAATTTTAAAAAAATAGAAATGTCTTTTTAATGAAAACAGGCTATCTAATGAAAAATACATTTGATTGGCTATAGTTATTCAATGAAATCCACAAGTTAATCAAATATTCGTATATTGTTTTAGATGAAAACACGGAAAAGCACACTACAGACTTTCAAACAGCTTCGGAGAAGTGAAATCGGAAAATCGAGATTTGAGAATGTAAGGATGAACTTTTAAATTATGTGCGGTCTCAAGAAGACCTCACAAAACGTCTCATAAAAGCGCTAGCACGATTTTGAAACTTGGGCGAGAATGTGGTGATCCAGATAATAAGCAACAAAATTCCTTCGCAGACACCAACTTTCTGCGGACAAATGGTACTCTGAAAGAGTGTGATATCCGAGAATTATCTTTGAAAGATTAAGTATATGAACCAAATTTACCGTTGTTGATACCTACGTGAAGGAGCTTAAAACTTATGAAGCTCATGTGAGAGTAAATTACAATCAAATCTTACCATACCTCCGCAGATGCAAATACTAAGAAAGAAAATCTCTAAGTACCTTCCCAAACTGTCTCGAAGAGGTGATATGGGAAAGAAGAACAATTTTGAAATTAAGTACGTCAGAAAGAAATTAGCTGTGTTGCAGAATGGCTCAAACAGCCTCGTATTAGTTACTTTCACAATATGTTTAGTCAGAGCAAGATTTTAGTCTTTTCCTCATCCTTTACCCAGATGCTATCTATCAGCGCGTAACAATTTTTTGTACTCAATTTTTCACACCAATCAATTGTTGAAATGAAATATTTAAAAATGTCATACAAAAGTGAAACAGGTTTTTATAAGTAGGGGCTGTTTCTGAAAAAGCGTCGTTTGAGAGTTTCTCAAAAAGAGCAAGTTTTAGTCCATTTTTACTAAAAAGTTTTGAGTTTTCGAGAAAATTCATAAGAAACCATCTGAAGCACAAGTTCACACAAATGCAATAATGTATGAAAATCTCCCAAATTGTAAATATTAACTACGCGTGAAAAAAGTACTTTTGAGTAATTTCGAACGAACAAAAGAATACACAATGATATTTATATCATTTTTCATTCAGTTAAGCACTACCCTTACAGAATTTTAAAGAAAAAAATTGGAATCTTTTGAGAAAATCTTGTTTTTAACATTTGTAAAATTGCAAATTTGTAAAGTTCCACAAAAGCTTTTCATATTTTCAGAATAAGTATATGCCTTTAAATAAAGAACTAATTGCGGAGAACAAATTTCATTTGAAGAAAGAATCTAACTTCAGTCATGTTTTTTTACTACCAAGAAGTGTCGAGTTTTTACGTAATTTTCGAAAATTCAGGAGTAATAGTGGAAATCGGACCGATGCTGTCTTTATAAGTATACTTAACTCTATTTTTCCAAAAAAATTAAAGAAAAAAATTGAGTCATTATTGAAAAAGTTTTGAAAATATCGCAGAGGCTAGATGTAAAGTACCCGCATGAACAAAATTTTTAAAAAACTTTCCAAACTTCAACTTCGGTTACGTAGGTCTGGGAATATTCATTTTGGCCAAAATTCTACAAATACTTTAGGCGCTAGTCTTCTTCACTGACGAACGGTTAGACACATCGTAAATCCTGACTACGGTACGTATTAGAGAAAGTAAAGGCTACTTCTAGAAGCGAGAAAAACACTCTTACGGTACCAGGAAGTTTCGAAACGTGTTTTTCTATCGAAAAAATGGTACTTTTTGACGCAGCATTACATAAAGATCTCTATAATACATATCGTATTACTTCCTATAATACCGTATGTACCTCTACGAGAAAGTAAAATGATTAAAATTATATTGTTACTTGTTATGCTGATTCTTAATAAATTCTGTTGATTTTCTGTAAATTATGCTTTAAGACACACAGTAGAATTATTTAATAAGTAATCAGTAAATGGTATTTCATGTCATTTTATAGAATATAAAAAGTACTTGAAATATAAAACACGTTATTTCTATAAAGAACTTGATATATAAAACAAGTTGTTTCTAAAAAATTACATGAAATACAATTGACTGATTACTTATGAAATAATTCTACTGATTGTTTTAAAACACAAGATAGTGAAAATCAACAATAAAATGCTTAAACAGTATTTACTTGGATTCATAAAAGAAACCACATCAAAGCATGCAAAAACGTGTGTGACAATCCAACACGGCCAAAGCGTTGCAGATGCAAATAATAAAGCGCGAGAAGCCCCGAAGTGGAATGGCGTGGGGTGGGGGGCGGGGGGGCGGGGGGGGGGCCAAGGCCGCGTCCGCGCGGGGCGCGTGGGCTGGCGCGCCGGCGGAAAGTTGAATTCCCATGGGCGTGTGTGCGCGCGTGCCCCGCGGGGCGCGGCCGCCGGCTTCCGCCGTACGCCTCGGGACCGGTCCCCCCGCCCCCGCGCCCGCGTCCCGGCGCGGCTAAATGGCCTTTGATGGATATCGGAGCCCCTTCGCGCGCGCCAAGGGGCGGGGGCGTCAGTTGGTGATTCCGGGCGCGTCAACAGCTTAGGTCATTAGTCCGGTAAGTGTAGTACATGTTTTTCTCGGAAGATGGCGGTGATCTTCTCCCGCTGGATGGCGAGATCCGGTGCCGACCTAGCGTCGGCTAACGGGGTCTCCCCCTAACCAGGACTCTCCCACCAGCGGGGCATCGCCCCAGTGGGAACAAGCTCTAAGCCCCCGACCGGTCTCCCGAAATATGTCGTAGTGTAGTGCATGTTAGTGTAAGTGTGTGTGTAAGGGGAGAGGATAGGACACCGGAGATAGGATAGCTGGGCACCGCCCCAACCAGGACAAGCTCTAAGTCCCCGAGCGGTCTCCCGGCATGTGTGGTAGTGTAGTGCATATTAGTGTAAATGTGTGCGTGTAAGAGGTGAGGGTAGAACAAGGGAGAGGAAGGAATGATCGCGCGGTCCGTGGTCCGTTTGTTAGGGTGCTGCTCCGGCATTCGCCAGGTGTTGATCGGAGAAACCACGGAAAACTAGAATCTAGAAGCTAGAATCCTCCTCCAGCGACTGAATTCGACCTAGCTTAAAAGTTAGTGTAAAAACTCCTTCGCCGTTAGGACTTGAACCTAGGACCACCCTGTCAGAGGCGCTGCAGTCACATCAGTTAATGTACTGAGTTACCACTCCCGGTGCAGGGGCGTCGGGGAGACGGAGCGTTTATGCGACGTTGGTAAAGGGACCTGAAGCAAACAAACGCCTATTTTGGCTATGCAGTATTGTTGATGTGACACTATTTCGTTGCAATCTAGTATAAATTGTTTAATAATTGTTTTACTTTTTACTCACTTAAAAACGGTTTCAAATTTTTCAATGAACATTTCTATTTTGGACAAGGTTTTACTCTTCTTTAGTATTCTTGAAGGCATGTTTCACTTCTACTATTATGAAACTGGAAAGTTGAGAAAATATCAAGAAAATGTACTTTCGGTGTCGATATATAGCAGTGGGCCAGAGAATGGAGCAAGACTTTAAAAGCCAGCACGCACCAAGGATATTAGATAAATTTGGGACGCGAAAGTCTGTGCCATTCTATAGCACCTCTAGTTTATTTCCTTCTCGAATATTATTCTTATGGAGAATATCAGACAAAAAGTGTTATTAAATATTATAAGAAGCGATTAAAATATTTAAAGAGTAGAAAGTTTTTCACGTATCGTGTTTTACACAAACGACGTGCCCGATTGTACATATTTCATTTCATTCTAATGCTCTAAGTGGGGGGGAAAGTTAACACAGAATAGCATTTCACTTCTAATAATTCTTGAATAATTGAATTGAATTGAATTGAATAATTGAATAATTCTTGAATAATTAGTAAGTCGAAAATTGTAATGCCAGTTACCATAAGAATTCGGAATGTCACAACATCATGCCTCTGTAATCGAAACTATTATTGTAAATTACCAAGGAATGAACAACATGATAGTTACCAGCACTTTTCAAATAGCTCCATAATAAACATAAAATTAAAAATATGGACTCCATGTCCAACGTAAAAATCCGACAACTACAAAATCCAACATCCAAACACTACAGTTCCTTCTCTCAAACTCTTCCAAGCATTTCATTTTACCCCATTAACTATTCTACATTACTTCGCCTCGTTTTCAATTTCGATACTCTCGTCTCGTGTTTCCCGGCGAGTCTCCTGTGCACAGAGCGCCCTTCTCTTATTTATCTCCCCCTCCCCGCTTCCCCCTCCGAAGCGCGGAGGAGAAATATGGACGCCCCCCGCGAGGTCGTGCCTGACGACAGGCGTGACCTGGAATCGACGCCCAAACCTCTCCCCGGAATTGTTTCATAAGTATTCTAAAAGGACGTCTGATCGATATTGCCCTATGAATGGTTTATGTGCTAACCTTATGCTCGGGAGGTCCGGGTGAATATGTACCATGGTATGTGAGAGGAAATGTGCAAACGTGATTTTCGTGATTTTTTTTTCCAAACTTGTTGTTGGTATGTTTATGGTAAAGGCGTTGCCGCGACATCGCAAATGCATCACGTGACCGCATTGTTATCAGAGAGAGTATTACTTTCAATATTCAATGATTATAAAGTGATGATTATTTCACTTTAAATTGAGAAAATCTTGATTTTTTATAGCTTTCAGTGCCAGAAGCATTAGACTCTCTGGAATTGTGCCAACTCTCCCATAACCTGTCAGATCCATTCGGTTAGAAACTTGCTCCGCAGCTGCTCCGGAATATACATACATACGTCTACACCGAGCAGAGAAGGGTGCAGGACGGTCATTTCAAAACCGGAACACAAACTCTTCCAACCAAATTTGGAAGCGTAGGTATTTTTATAATTCTCTAAACATATTTTGACCAACAATGAAGAGAATATGATACTTGTTACTTCTGTATACTTGCCTTTTCAGCAGACTCCCAAATGGCTAAAAAACAAGAAAAAGAAGAACGAAAAATTCATAAAAATGTGAAGACAAATGATTCACTTTTTCTCGAAAAACAAGAAAAAGAAGAAGAAAGAAAAATACATAAGAATCTCAAGACAAATTATTCACTCTTTGTGAAACTTTTTTCTTCTGACTATGCACCCTGATAAAAGATAATTCACGGATGTCAAAAGTTGAGGCAAATATTTAGAAGACCTGCTAAAGACATTATTCCTTGTGAATGCCCATATAAAATCAATGACTAAATAAGTTATACGTTCGTATAACTTATAAGAAAACATAATAATTTATAAGAAACAATAATACTTATTTACAAAATCGATACCGAACGACATCTTATACCAATACAATTTTACGCACAATTTACGAATTACGCACAATCCCAGGGTCTCTAATGCTTCTGGTGCTGAAGGATGCGAAAATAAATTCAGATTATCTCAGTTAAAAGTAAAAGGATCATCATGTAAATATTATTTAAAAAAAGTTCCTATTGTAACTACATTCTCAATCAGGTACAGAAGTGCAGGAATGAATATTCAAAAACTTCAAATGATTAAAAAAAAACTTTCAAAATTCAACAAAGTGCCTTGTTTTGTAATATGTTCTCAATTTCCTAATGATTTTGTACTGATTTATTGCAATTCAACTCTAACAATATTTTAAGAATCAAATTTAATAATACTTTCAAAGGATGCATCCCCGTTTTGTTCGGTCTTTGATACAAATTATCTAAAACCATTTTAATTCAAGATTCAAACAATTCCAAATAATAATAATAATAATAATAATAATAATAATAATAATAATAATAATAATAATAATAATGTAATAATAGTAATACTAATATACGCAAACAAATGTCATATACTCGTATAACACCTACTTGAATGCATATTTTTAAGAACCATTTACAATATTATTAAAAATCTTGAAAGGAGGAATTTTGAAATTAATAAAAACAATTTATTACAAGCTAAGCTTTTTTCCCGACTTTTACGAACAAATCATTGTGATATCTCTAGTAGCACCTCATTAGGATACTTATTCATTCTCGTACGTTGCAGCGAGGGCAATGTGTTGGAACCAGTTCCACGATTTTAAATGTGTATTCAGGAGCTCATGGCGACATGCCCGATACGCCACAAACGTATGCGAGCACTCTTACTAAACATCGGGATCTCTAGTATATAGAAGTGAAGTGTCAGGTGTCTTTGGAAACTGCAATTACAAATCTGAAATCTAGCAAAGAAAATGAAAAGCAAAAAAAAAAAAAAAAAAAAAAAGCTTAAAATTTTAGTATATCAAGATAAGTCGAAGATGAGTAAACGTTAATTCGTTTTTATCTTATCTTTGGTTCCAAATGTTTATTCCAA
>BLKR01012181.1:0-2500 GCA_011170035.1 Teleogryllus occipitalis | reverse complement strand
ATAAACGCTTCGACAGGGATAGATCTAGATCTACCAGAATGACACATCGGGCGGTTGACCAATCACCGGCGGCCGGGGCGACCAGCGAGCGACCACACCACCGGCATTTGAGGCCTGAAAGTAGGAATCAAAAGGCTGCAAAGGAGCTCAACATCGGTTTCTTTTCGGAAAGAAATGTACCCGATCGTACCTATGAATTAGTCTTTAGTCTGCAGTCTGGGCTACTCTCGCACAGTAATTATACTTCGAATGAGTGAATGCCTTAATATACATTCACCTTTCCCACTCCACATGTTTTACAAGATACTTTGTTTCTAACGCACCGCAAAAATATTCAGAATAAATACTAGAAGTCAGTTGGAAATATTCGAAGGTCTTCAAAAATTTGCAAATATTGGAAACACAGTCGGACAAAACGTAAAACTAATGAAACTCGTCTCGTTGATACCAAATTCAATACGAGTCTTGAAAATTCGCACTTTCTCACGAACGTACGGTAGTAGCTATCGAAATTTCTGATCGACCATCCGTTGCACCGCGGTCGCCTACTGAGAGCAGAGAGCAAGTGACCCGTGCTTGAGAGAGCGACGACGTGGTGGATTCTGGTGTTCAGTGTGTCTCACCAACTATGGGCCACCTCCACGACTTATAAACGGTTCATGATATCGCAATGCCGTTTTCGCTCAACAATATAGAATCATGGGGCAAGTGATAGACTGTACAGATATTGTTCGTAATAATTTTAGTTTTTGAGATATTTAATCGTCTTCGAATTTTTAAATGAAACGGTGTATTTTTCTCACCTTCAATGGATAGATCATAAAAAGAGGAATGCAATGATGTATCATAGAAATTATTAAGATTATATTAATTATATTAAGATTCATAGAAATTTGAGTACACAAATTGACTTTTTGACATGTGATTTTAATTTAAACACATATTTCCTGCAGCAACCCTTGCGAGTGTCGCCTTTGGGCGCTGGGGCTGATACGGGCAGCAGTGCGGCGAAGCGAAGGCCACCTTCCCTAAAGGCGACAATTGCAAGGGCTACTAAAGGAAATTTTGTCGGTTTAATTTAAAATCACACGTCAAAAAGTATTATTAATATTTATATTCAAACTACTGTCAAAGTATTAACAAATTATGCATCGTTTAAATTCCTTTTTTTATGATATACCCATTGTTAGTGTTTAAATTCCTTTTTTTATGATATACCCATTGTTAGTGAGAAAAATATATAGTTCCGTTTAAAAAATCAAAGATAATTAAATTTCTCGGAAACTAAACCCATTACGAATAATCTCTTTACGGAATATTACTTGCCCCATGATTGCGCATTGTTGATCGAAAACTGCATTTCTATATCGTGAACCGTTTAGAAGATACGAGGGGGATCCATAGTTGGTGGGACAACCGGTATATGGAAATGATGGGAAGAGCCCGTCAAATTTCGGATGGTAAAAGCAGGACTTGAGAGCGCCAAACTAAACGGAGAAACTTGTAGTTGTGCCGATACTTAATGAAGTGGCAGAAATTGCAGTAGTGTGTTCTGTATTTGTAAGAAAGAAAGAAGGAAACTAATTGCACTCAACTTCTCATACCATTGGCCTTCCTGCACATCTGCGACAATAGAAAGAGCAAGTAAAAGTTTTACCCTGGACAGCGACGAATATAAAAATGATACGGATAATGGCGAAGCCCTTCTCAAATTTAATAAACAATTGCAATATTCCGATATTTTAAATTTGAGATACACCCAGCATTTATTGCACCCTAACCAAAAATGGAAAGTTTCAGACTGAACGACACTTTTCATGCGGTGCAGTAACCTGCAGCGGCAGGAAGGGAACGAAACGAAAAGCACTTCACGTCGATACCAACTGAAGTGGTAGAAGCTGCAGTAGAGTTGTCTGCATTTGTAGGAAGAAAACTAAATGAAAATGAAATAAAACACTCCACTTCTCATACCAATAGTCTTCTTGCACATCTGCGGCAATTGCAAGAGTAAGTAAAAGTTTTACCCTGGACAGCGGCGAATATACAAATGATACGGGTAATGACGAAGCCCTTCTCAAATTTAATGAATAATCGGAATACTCCGATATGTTAAATTTCATATAAACCCAGCATTTGCTGGTCCATAACCAAAAATGGAAAGTTACAGACTGAACGACACATTTTCTGCAGTTCAGTAACCCGCAGCTGAAGGATGGAAACGAAACGAAACGAAACGCAAAGCACTCCGTGGCAGTGGCCTTCCTGCACATCTGCTGCGTCTGGGGCGAGCACTCGCGAGCGCTGTAGCGCAGGGCGGGACCCGGGCGTGCGAAGCGGAGCAGGTCGGACTGGGCGGGTGGGACGACGCGGGACGGGACGGGACGCGGTGACATTTCGCCCGCGCGGGCGGGCGGGCGGGCGGGCGCCACCCCGCGGTGCGGGGGCGGCTGGGCGATGGCGGCGGCGGACGGGCGGGCGGGCAGAGAGCATGCACAACGCT
>BLKR01012180.1:0-22647 GCA_011170035.1 Teleogryllus occipitalis | reverse complement strand
TAAAAGGGGCGGGGACGGATCTCGCCCCGCTCGCTCAGGCGTGGCGGCCGCACTCAGCCGCGCACCGCTGGCCCGCGCTTGCTGCTGGCCGCTGCCGCCAGGGGTGGTAACGCCCCCCTGACGTGCTCCTGTGGCGGCACATTCAATCATGTGCGGCCGGCCACGACACCCTCCGCGCCCAATTGCGTCGTATACGGCGCAAAACGCACCCTCCTGGTGCTCCTCCGGGGGCGCAACTGCGCCCTGGGTGTCTCCACTGCTCCTTCTCCTCCTGGCTCGCTGACCTCCTCTGGTGGGGGTTCTGCTGTGTCCTGGCCGCTGGTCCCTGCTGCGGCTGTCTCCTGCGGGATGTAAATGGTTTCCCTCATCACTTTTTTATAGAACTCCTGTTGTGACACCTTGGGGAGTGAATCCACCCTGCTGGGGTTCACCCGGGGTCTCAACTGCCCCTGGTGGCGTGTCACTACCCTACCCTCTGTGCGGACTAGGTATGTCCTGTTCCCTTTTGCTGCCGTTACTATGCCCGGAAGCCAAGCTGGGCATTTTTTAAAAGAGGTACAATATACCATATCACCCACCTGGAATCTTGGTTGCGTTCCCACTGACCTGTAAGGATCCACCGGGCTTAGCAGTGACAACAACGTTCTCGGTTGTCTCCCGTGAAGTACCTCGGCAGGGCTCCTGCCGTCCGCGCCTGGCAAGGTGCGGAAGGTGACCAAGACCCGCAGCAGCGCTCTGGACCTGTGCGTACCTGCTGCGCGCGCTTTCGACATGGCTGTCTTGAAGGTTCTCACGAACCTCTCCGCTTCCCCGTTCGATTGCGGGTGAAACGGCGGTGCACAGACATGCTGGATCCCATTGCTTGCGCAGAAATTCGCAAACTCTTGGGATGTGAATTGGGTTCCGTTGTCTGACACCAACGTGACCGGTAGCCCCTCGGTCACAAAAATTCTTTCTAGCGCGTTGATGGTCTGAGTCGACGTGGTGTTAGCCATTTCCACTACATATGGGTAATTAGACTTGGCGTCTACTACGACCAACCACATCTTGTCCCAAAATGGGCCCGCAAAGTCTACGTGTACCCGTTCCCACGGCTCACTAGGCTCAGGCCAGGGAACCAAATCCTTCCTCGGTGCGCTCTGATTTAACTGGCAGGCCTCACATCTCTTGAGCAACTGTACGATGTCGGAGTTCATCCCCTCCCAGAAGCAGTGACGACGCGCCAGCTGCTTCGTGCGGACCACCCCCCAGTGTCCCTCATGGAGGAGGTCCAATACGGTCTTCCTTAGTACCTTCGGGATGACGACTCTCGTAAATTCCTCTCCGGCTAAGAGCAACACTCCTGCCTTGCAAGTCAACCTGTCTTTCTTGTTATACCAGGATGCATTGCTCCTCAAGCACCTAAGTGGCCAGCCTTCCCTAACATAATTCCTCACTGCCCGCAGCTCTGGATCTTTATCCGTCTCCTGCGCGATTCTTCTGGCTCCCAATGGGAACTCCGACAATACCAGGCACTCTTCCGTATCAATCTGGAGGCACTCTTCCTCCAGCTTGTCGAACTCCAGGTCCGGACCTCCTGGCAACCTGGATAAAGCGTCCGCATTGGCGTGCTGCGTTGTGCTCCTGAAGTGGATCTGGTAATTGTAGTCTGACAAGAATAGCGCCCACCTTTGCAGTTTCTTCGCTGTGCTCTCCGGGATCCGTTTTCCAGGGTGAAATAGTTGCACTAGCGGCTTGTGGTCAGTAATTATATGGAATTTACTGCCATATAAATAATCGTTGAACTTTCTCACCGCGAAGATTATTCTTAACGCCTCCTTTTCAATTTGCGAATAATTTCTTTGATGTTTGTTGAGGGATTTTGACGCAAACGCAATAGGCCTCTCCACCCCATTGCTGTCCTTCTGCGATAACACCGCCCCAAGACCATACTCAGAGGCGTCCGCTGCTACCGTGGTGAGCCTACCCGGCACAAAATGATTTAACTTAACTGTTTTGACTAGTTCTTCCTTCAACCGGCTCAGAGCTCTTTCGCAGTCTTGGGACCATACAAATTTCACTCCTTTCTTCCTCAGCTTGTTTAGTGGAGCTGCGATAGTAGAAAAATTCCTAATGAACTTGTTATAATAGTTCACTTTTCCCAATAATGCTTGCAGCTGCTTCACGTCTGCCGGCGGTGGCAGTCGTAGGATGGCTTCTACGTGCTGGCTAGTAGGTGAAATGCCGGTGCTATCCAGCACGTGCCCCAAGAACACTACCTGGTCCTTAAAGAATTCACACTTGACCTTGTTCACCCTCAAACCATTGTCTTGGAGCACCTTAAATAAACTCTTCAAGTTTTCCTCGTGTTCCCTTTCCGTGCTCCCCGTGACTATGATATCGTCCAGGTAGTTACAACAGCCCCTCAGCTCTGCTGTCAACTGTTCTAGACAGCGCTGGAACAGTGCGGCTGCGGAATTCACACCGAATGGCAGCCTGTTATATCTGAAGAGTCCTAACGGGGTGTTAATCACCAAAACTTCCTTGGCTTCCTGGTCGAGTGGCAGCTGCAGGTATGCGTCCCGTAGGTCAATTTTTGAGAATTGTCGTCCACCAGACAATTTATAGAACAGATCTTCCGGCTTCGGGATTGGATATTGTTCTACTTCCACCTGTTGGTTCACAGTACTCTTGAAATCACCGCACAATCTAATCGAACCATTGGCTTTCTTTACCACGACCAACGGTGTGGCCCACTGGCTTGTTGATACTGGAGTGATAACACCGTCCGCCTGCAGCCGTCTCAGCTCTTCGGCTACTTTTTCCCTGAGGGCCCACGGGACTGGTCTTGCTTTGAAGAAGCGTGGCTTGTGTCCCTCCTTCAACTGGATGCTTGCTCGGAAGTGTTTACATTCCCCGAGCCCGGGAGAGAACACTTCTGGAAACTCTTGTTCTAGCTTCCCGACGACCTGTGTTTCTTCGTTCTTCGCGACCTGGTTCACTGAGTCAATTACTCCAAACCCGAGTTTATCAAAGGAGTCGAGGCCCAAAATGTTCGTCACGTCGTAGCGGTCCACCACGATCACTTCAATATCAGCCTGCTTCTTCTTGTAAGCTGCCCTTAGCGACACTTTCCCCAACACCTTAATTGGGGTCCTGCCGAAAGCGTACAAGCCTTTCTGCACCCTCTGACACCTGGGTGCCCCTAACCGCTGGTAGGTTTCTAAATTGATGAGTGTTACCGCGGCCCCTGTATCTAGCAGGAAACTCACCGGCACTTTTCCCAACTCAATTTTGACCATTAGTTTATCTTGCTTGCTGGTATCGAGCACTTGACTGATCATATCGATTTCCATGTCTTGCTCTTGTTTCTTGTACCGCTCCGCGTGCCTCTTTTTTCCGCATACTTCCCTAATGTGGCCCACTTTCTTGCACCAAAAGCACTGCGCGTTTCTGAACCTACATTGTTCTCTTGCATGTAACCTCTCACAGTTTTTACACGACTTCTTTCTTTGCACACTGTCACTGTCACTTCCACTGCCACTGGCTCTCTTGAACACTGGTTTGCCGCTGGGTCGGGGGTTACGCCTCCACTCACAGTGGTTGCCGCCTTTGTTGCGGTAACCTTTCCCGGCACTGTCACTATACTCACTGGAGTCACTGTCGGTCTCGTATTCTTTTGCCGTCTTTCCGCTGCGTACCGACCCACTGTTTTTGATGTGGTGCAAGTGCGATTCTGCTGCGATCTGGCGAGCTGTCTCACAAGTCATTTCGTACGTCTTACATAGGTTGTGTATTTCCTCTAATGAAGGGTTATCACTTTGTAAGGCTTGAAACCTAATTTTCTCTTCCGGTGTGTGTAGCACTACCATGTCCCTTATTAAAGTCTCCGCGTATGACACTTCCTTATCTGATGGCGGGCACTTGAACTGACAATGCCGCGCCAGCCCGGCTAGCTCTGTAATCCACTCACTGTGTGTTTGCCCCTCACTTTTTCTGCACTGAAAAATTTGAACCTAGCTGCTACCACATGAGGCACTTTGTTGAAGTAATTGTTGAGCTTCTCTAGCATTTCTGCCCATTTGACACTCGATATTTCTCTCTCTGGGAACAGTTTTTTCACTAGGTTGGTCACCTTGTTACCTACGCAGCTCAAAAAGAACGCCTTTTTCATTTTTGCGTCTCCTACCTTGTAACACAGTAGGTGCTGCTCCAACCTGTGTATGTACTCGGCCCATTCCTCTGCGTCCGGGCGGAAACCAGGGAACTGTGGAGGGGAGCGGGCACTGACCGCCTCCAACAATGCCGCCATCTGCCTATCAGCCTGTTGTTGCTGCTGCTGCATCTGCTGTTGTTGTAGCTCGAGCTGCTTCTGCTGTTGTTGCATCTGTTGTTGCTGTTGCTGCTGCATCTGCTGTTGTTGCAACTCGAGCTGCTTCTGCTGTTGTTGTATCTGTGCTTCCGCCAGCTGCCGCTGCTGCTGCATCTGTTGTTGCTGTTGCTGCATCTGTTGCTGCATCAGCGTAATTAAAGTTGTTATTTGTTCGGACTCCATGTCGTTGTTTTCTCCTCGTCGCCAATTTGAAGTGTCCAAGTTACAAACACAAAGGTTCAATAAACAATTTATTGCCAAAAACCAAGTACAAAGCTATAGTGCCGGATATCCTGAAGAATTGGTACAGAGACGAAGCCGTGTTGCCGTAAGTCCAGAAGATGTACCAATGTATGCCGAGTCCACCAAGTAACCAGAAAGAAGAGTCCGTTGTCGTAGCGCTGTTGTCGTAGTCTATCGCACTTCACCGTAACCACCACTTAAACACTGTCTCGACGCACTTTCACCGCTGCTCGCTCGCTCACTCACTGACTGCTGCCTCAGCTCCGCGTCGAGGTTTTATAGCCCCCCCGGGCCGCAGGCCCGCCGACTGGCTGTGTAAAAGGGGCGGGGACGGATCTCGCCCCGCTCGCTCAGGCGTGGCGGCCGCACTCAGCCGCGCACCGCTGGCCCGCGCTTGCTGCTGGCCGCTGCCGCCAGGGGCGGTAACGCCCCCCTGACGTGCTCCTGTGGCGGCACATTCAATCATGTGCGGCCGGTCACGACAGATAGAAAAGTCAGAACACTTCTATCAAAATATCGGATGCATCATCCTCGAAGTTCCACCGAAAGGCTGTATCTTTCAAGACATCATGGGGGCCGTGGACTGTTAAGTCTTGAAGTTATGTGCCGCCAGCAAGAAAAACAGCTCAGAAATTATTTCACCAACAACAAATCCATGACGGCCATTTGTGCACAAGATCACGGCTATACACCTCTTAAGCTGCTCCAGGAAGATCACAATCCAAGAGTTCCGAAACCTGTGGACCGAATTGAGCAGTGGAGATCAAAGGAACTCCATGGCAGGTTTGCTACTGCTCTTCAAAGTAACTCCATAGATGTGAAGAGATCGACTGAATGGCTGAGAACAGCTGGGCTTTTTGGCGAGACGGAAGGATTTGTACTGGCCATTCAAGATCAGGTAGTAGCCACTAATAACTACAGGCGATATATTATGAAAGAGAACATCAGTGACAAGTGTCGCCTGTGTAAGAAGGCCACCGAATCTATACAACATATCTGCAGTGGATGCTCTCAGTTGGCACAAACAGATTATTTACAACGTCATAATAATGTAGCCAAAATCATCCACCAAGCTCTTGCTAAAAGATCGGACCTGATAAAGGAAAGCCTGCCATACTACAAATATCTACCTGAACAAGTTTTGTCTAATGAGAGAACAAAAATCTTGTGGGATACTCCCATTGTTACAGACAGAACAGTGGAAGCAAATAAGCCTGATATTGTCGTATTCGACAAAACTACTCGTAGGGCAATAATAATTGATATCGCAGTCCCACTGGATCATAATCTGCTGACAACTATTGCAGAAAAGAGGAGAAAATATCAGCCACTCTCAGTTGAGCTGAAAAACTTGTACAAACTAATAGAGGTAGATATTGTACCCGTGGTTATTTCAACTAATGGGCTTGTGGCTGAAGATTGGAGGATTGTGAAAGAAAAACTCCATCTAAATGAGTGGCACCTCAGAACCATGCAGAAGGCCGTGTTGCTGGCAACCACCAACATTGTGCGCAAGGTTCTCTCCCTAAATCATTGAAGCGGAACCTGAGTGCACTGGAGCAAGAACTTCTCACCATCTGTCTCGCCATATGTGTTGACGTTCTGTCCTTGAGTTATACTTGAAAACTCCGGAAGAGCGTGAAATTTTGAAATATGAAATAATAATAATAATAATAATAATAATAATAATAATAATAATAATAATAATAATAATAATAATAATAATAAACATGCCAAGAAACATATGACAAGAAGCTGGCTTGATGTAACACATAAAAGCACTAAGAGTAGACTGCAACAACAAAATGGTTATCATCAAGTTGCTCAGTGCTGTTTTGAGGGCTATTCAGTTATGCAAGAACGTACCAATCTTTAGTGATGGAAACATATGGCCGCGTATTTTGCGATGCAGTTAATAAGAGCATCAAGAAAGAAACTTCAGGCCCGGTCAACCATTCTGGAGTTAGAATAATCTGTGGAGCCTTCAGGATCGAAACACATAATTATGCTCCGTATTCGTTGTACGCTCGATCGTCAAAGAGGTCAATCTTTTCAACTTCTTTTACAATATTGATGTAAAATTTAAAGGAGAGATCGTTTATTTAAGTGGTTTAGATGTATTTTTTCGTGTAACAGTTATACAAAACAATATAATATTTATCCCATCCTAAACCATCATTATTAAAAGTTCTTATTTATATATCTGTATGCAGATGTAATTTTTTTGTAATATTATAATCGTGTCAAACTGTAGTTGAATATTATTATATGTGTTCGCATAATTATATAGAGATATAATAAAATATATTATTTGCATTATAGTGGTAGAAGTTTGTAAATGTAACTCATTTATTTCTGTACAAACTCCTTACTAATCATTTTTGTTAGTGTTATTATGAGTATAATAGTTTTCTGAAGCGACAATTTTGTCAATAGGGTTGGTAATAGCTCATAAAGATTGATTCAGCAATACTTTTAAATAAAAAGGTGGAACAGGTGATTGTGTGAAGATACTGATTAACAAACATCAATCATGTGTCATGTATGAGACAAAGGATATTGATTGTAAATTTAGTTCAATTATAATTCGTAAATTATATTGTTTATGTTTCTTTATTCTGCCACCGGATAATCGAAGCAGAATTGTAGAATAAAGTTACTATTCCTGGACTCTTAAAAAAATGCAACAGGTGCGACTCTTGCTGTCCACCAACTTTTGAAAAATTACGCAAATTACTCGGAGGTCGAGTGATACCCACGAAAAGAACTTACGTCACGTTTTTGAGAGTGAAGCTTAAGATGTAAAGAGACAAGAGGTTTTAGTAAAAAAGTAAAGTGTCAGAGCAATATTATGCAAGCAATTGTTGTGGCGGGCGACGTCCTTGTTCTCGAAAGTTCCTTTCTAACACAGCACTCTGCGAGAGCAGTTTTCAACTTCGCATATTCGCACCTTTCAACTTTTGGCAACATTTCATTGAGGTATAAGAAAGATGGCTTTGTAATAGTGAGCGCAGAAACGAATTCCTGAATAGCAAAATAGATGTAAAAAATTTTTAAAATACAAAAAAGTCGATGCAATCGTAAATGTTTTCTTATTAATATTAATAATAATTACATTTGAAAGGATTTATTATATAAAAGCATTTCTCACCTCGTATGTAGACAATTCACACGTTGGGTCGGAAGACAAGTAATTTTTTTATTACATTCTTCATAATTAATAGTTTTTCAAAACTTCTACCTATGTCAGTAGTGTTATAAAGTATTTGCAGATATAATTTATATTACGGTTCAAATTACGGAGTGGATGGAATTATAGAGTGAATCGAGTCATGTGCGGTTCGAGTTATCGAGTGATTCAAAGTTACGGAAAACCTAGTTATGGAGTAGTTAAAGTTGTGAGAAGTTCTAGTTATTCGAGTTATGAAGTAATTCGAGCTATAGAGTAATGTGGATTATGAAGTAGTTTGAGTTTTGATGTAGTCCAAGTTTTGGATGAGTTCGAGTTATGGATTATGAATGACCTTGACTGTCCGGGTGACGCCTCGTCGAAGGCTGTGTTGCCAACGTTTCGACCATCTTTTCGTGGTCTTCCTCAGGGCTGGTCTCCGCTGGAGTAGTGAGCGCTCGGGATTATATAGGTCTGAGGGCCGATGTTATGGATGAGTTTGTGTTATGAAGCCGTCCTGATTATAGAGTAGTTCGAGTTAAGCAGTTCGAGTTAAGCAGTTCGAGTTAAATAGTTCGAGTTACGAAGGAGTTCGAGTACGAAGGAGTTCGAGTTACGAAGGAGTTCGAGTTACGAAGGAGTTCGAGTTACGAAGGAGTTCGAGTTACGAAGGAGTTCGAGTTACGAAGGAGTTCGAGTTACGAAGGAGTTCGAGTTACGAAGGAGTTCGAGTTACGAAGGAGTTCGAGTTACGAAGGAGTTCGAGTTACGAAGGAGTTCGAGTTACGAAGGAGTTCGAGTTACAAAGTAGTTTGAGTCATAAAGTAGTTCTGGTTACAAAGTACTTCGAGTTACAAAGTACTTCGAGTTACAAAGTATTACGAGTTACAAAGTATTACGAGTTACAAAGTATTACGAGTTACAAAGTATTACGAGTTACAAAGTATTACGAGTTACAAAGTATTACGAGTTACAAAGTATTACGAGTTACAAAGTATTACGGGTTACAAAGTATTACGGGTTACAAAGTATTACGAGTTACAAAGTATTACGAGTTACAAAGTATTACAAGTTACAAAGTATTACGAGTTACAAAGTAGTACGAGTTACAAAGTAGTACGAGTTACAAAGTAGTACGAGTTACAAAGTAGTACGAGTTACAAAGTAGTACGAGTTACAAAGTAGTACGAGTTACAAAGTAGTACGAGTTACAAAGTAGTACGAGTTACAAAGTAGTACGAGTTACAAAGTAGTACGAGTTACAAAGTAGTGCGAGTTACAAAGTAGTACGAGTTACAAAGTAGTACGAGTTACAAAGTAGTACGAGTTACAAAGTAGTACGAGTTACAAAGTAGTACGAGTTACAAAGTAGTACGAGTTACAAAGTAGTACGAGTTACAAAGTAGTTCGAGTTACAAAGTAGTGATTTAATTCTGGAGTTGAGATTTAACTGGAGTTGAGATTTAACTGGAGTTGAGATTTAACTGGAGTTGAGATTTAACTGGAGTTGAGATTTAACTGGAGTTGAGATTTAACTGGAGTTGAGATTTAACTGGAGTTGAGATTTAACTGGAGTTGAGATTTAACTGGAGTTAAGATTTAACTGGAGTTAAGATTTAACTGGAGTTAAGATTTAACTGGAGTTAAGATTTAACTGGAGTTAAGATTTAACTGGAGTTAAGATTTAACTGGAGTTAAGATTTAACTGGAGTTAAGATTTAACTGGAGTTAAGATTTAGATCGAGTCATGGAGTAGCTCAAATTATGAAGTCGAGTTATGGAGTAGTTCCAGTTATGAGCAGTTCGAATTATCAACGATTAGATGATTTCAGTTATCAGATGTTAGAGTAATGAGATGTTTCGAGTACTGGAGTTGTTCGTGTCGTGGAGGAAGTGGAGATTTGATGAGTTGTGGAGTGATGCGAGTGTGTGTGTGGCAGGGCGGCGGGCTGCGCGTGGCGAGCCGGCACCTGGTGCGCTCGCTGCTGCTGTGGGCGCTGGAGCGCGAGCCGAGCGCGCTGGCGTGGGCGCCAGACGCCCTGGCCGCGCACGCGCTGCGCCTGCTGGACGCGCTGGCCGGGGCGCTGCGCGCGGGCGCGCACCGCGCCTACCTCTTCCCGCGCCTCAACGCCGTGCTGCACGCGCCGCGCGCCGCGCGCCCGCCCTCCGAGGACGAGCTGCTGGGCGACGCGCGCCTCCTCGCCGACTGCCTGCGCGCGCTGCACGCCCAGGCGCAGGCCCACGCCGCCGCCGGCGACGACCACGGCGACGACCACGGCCTGCCCGCCGACCTCGACGACAGGTGCCGCCTCTCTCCCCTACGCATGCTTCTTATCCTTCCTTGCACTCTTCTTGACCTATTCTTTTATTTCTTCTTCTTCTTCTTCTTCTTCTTCTTAACTCTTCTCGCCCTTCTTGTTCTGATGCCTTCCTCGACGAGAGGTGCCGTCTCTTTCGCCTTCGCTATTCTTCCTTGCATTCGTCTTGACGTATTCTACTATTCTACTCTGCTTAACTCTTCTCACCCTTCTTGTTCTGATGCCTTCCTTGGCCACAAGGTCAACCTTTGCTGCTCTTTCGCCTTCACTTTCTGTTTTTGCTTCCTTCTTGACCTATTCTTCTATGTCCTCTTCTCAACTCTTCTCGCCCTTCTCGTTCTGATGCCTGACTCCATGACAAGTGCGACCTCTGCTGCTCTTTCGCCTTCTCGTGCTCTGTCGCTTTCTCTTACTGTTTTGCTTCCTAGCATTCTTCTTTACCTATCCTTCTATTTCCTCTTTTTAACTCTTCTCTCCCTTCTCGTTCTGATGCCTTACTCGACGATAAGGTTGACCTCTGCTGGACTTTTGCCTTCATTTGCTTCTTTTCCTTCCTTGCGTTCTTCTTGATCTTCTCTTCTATGTCCTCTCCTGCCCTCTTCTCTCCCTTCTCGTTCTGATGCCTTCCTCGACGACAAGGTCGACCTCTGCTGCTCTTTCGCCTTCACTTCCTGTTTTCGCTTCCTTGCTTTCTTCTTGACCTATTCTTCCATTTCCTCTCTTTATCGCTTCTCGCCCTTCTCTCTCTGATCACCTGCCCGCGGGCTTTGACAAGAGGTGCGACGTCGTCCTCTTCCACTTCTCCTTCACTTGTTTCTTTCCTTGCATTCTTCTTAACTTCTAATGGCTCTTCTTTCTTTATCTAGTCCTTCTCCCTCTGTCCCCCTGTCTGCAAATCTCGACACGTGCGAGATCGCCTTCTCCTACTTCTAGTTTTTTGTCTACTTCTCTGTGTCCTTTTCCCGGGATTTCGTTCTTCTTCTCCTTTTTTCTTTATCTTTTTCACTTGTTTATTTCTCTTCCTGGTATTCTTTTTCATCTCTTCTTCTTTTTCCTCTTTTTTCTTCTTTTGTTCTTCTCCATATCATCTTTTTTTGTTCTTTTTCTTCATCTCGACCTTTTTTCTTTCTCCTTATTCTCGGACTATCTCGTTTTATACTTGAATGCTCTCTTCTCAACGTTTTCATGGAATTCTTTATTTTCATGATTTTTTTTTCGATTTTCTAATTCCTTTTTTAGTTCTGGGACTTTTTCTAATTGAGATTTTTTGCTGTTTTCTCGTGATTTTCATCTTGTTCATATTATATTTATTATTTTTTGTCTTCTTATTCTGTTGTTCTCACACGAAGCAAATGTGCCTCAATAATGAAATGTTTATTGGTAGTTGACGGCGTACAACGCAAATAAGAGTTTGTGCTACAAGAAAGTCTGGTATTGACGCCATCATGCAATGCCATGCGGCGAATTTCTCTGAGGAGGGAAATTTGAAAGGGATTTGGTGGCTTTAGCTGAATGGGCGTCTGTTAAAGCTTCGAATGTAGCTAAGTTGTGGGAGATCTGTCAAAAGTTGGGCCGAAGATCCGCCAATACGTCCTCTTGAGTTTTTGTCAAAAGGGAAGACTCTGAAAATGACAAGTATTAAGACAGTCGCAGACCTTGGTATTAGAACCTGTTTTTCAGATTGAAGAAAATATCTTTGGTAACTGTGTCTGGGCGAAAAAAAATCGTTTAACTTTCTTGTTTTATTCCAGTATTAAATGCGTGTGGGAAGCAAGTATATTTGGTAGTGCTTCTACGCGCCAAAAATGCGTATTCACGGAGAATACAGAATCATGGAGCTTCAAACTCGCGACACTGACCTCACATAAACGATTCAACTCCCAGTGCAGCTAACACACGCCTTTTACTCGGTTTTAATGCGTGGGGCGAAAGCCACCCAAAATGCTCGCCTGCTGGGTTTCAAACAAAATGCGCTCGCTCGCAGCGTCTTAGCGAGAAGCAGCTAATTTCTTCAAAAATCGACAATGCAAAACTTTGCTGGCACGCGGTTGCTTCCGCCGTCTGAACTTTAAAGTCCATCTTTGAAGTATAGAAGTATTTTTCTAAGAATGAGCCAAAGTGACCGCTTGCTAAACAAGTGAACATCACACGTAATTCAGAGAAGTATCGCTCTGCTGCAATAGCTGTTGTTACGCCTCTTCGTAAAGTGCTAAGGGCTCATGTGAAAACATCCCCATGCAGAAGTCTAAGAGTATCGCTGAGGTATATGCACGTACGCGAGTCCGGGAAATATTTAAATTTAATTACGAATGCGGAAAATCTCTTCACATGCTCTCACAATCATTAAAAGAAAACTGCCACGAATGTAAATAGAAAAATGATTTTTCAGGGGACATTTAAATACCTATTCTGCGCGCAATGAACCAATGCATTTTGATACTGAAGAGAGGGGTTTATTTCTAATCCCAAATCCATACTGAATATTACGCTTTCATAACTCAAATGTGTCTTAATAATTGTTTTACGTCAATAATGTTCTACATGGCAATGCATCTCATTGTTAACAACTGTGTGATTATATTTAAAAAATAATATAAAAACCCTAAGTACGGAACCACGAAACGCTCTCACTCACAGCTCTAGGGAGTCTAATGGGCTCAAGGACACAACGACCACAGAACCTTCAGTTATGTTACTAGCACTAGCTGTCACTTTGGCTCTTTCTTAAGAAAATCCTTCTATACTTCGAGAGAATGTTATTAAGAAAAAATATTTTTTTCTCTCTGTAATGCAGTCAGCGGTTTTAGAGGGAAAATAAATTATCTCAAATGCAGGACGTTTGAAATGTACGCCCTTTGCTGTTAATTCATTACAAAGAATGGTTATAATTGTTTATATTTCAGATCAGGCGCAAACTTTGAATTAATTTGGCTGCCTATTTGTAAACAGCGCACGTACAACAGGCAGTAAACGTTATGTCTTAATCAAATTTTTAAAGTTAGAATAAAAATGTGAATCATTTTAATTATTCATTTTGTACAATAATTCCCTTTAAATGTGATTTTTAATTGTTTATTTTACATATTGTACTCCTTCTGTAGGTAGAAAAAATTACTTTTTGAGGTGCCTATTTTAGTAAAAATAAATTCCATTTTGCCTGCCTAATTTAGATAAAATAAATGCCTGAACTTCCGGGCTCTAGCCATAAATACTTAATTAAAATATAATTAACCTTAGAAAAATTAATTTAATTCATTGAAGCGTTATTTATCAATTCCAAAACTTTTTCAAATTTGAAAACTTAATCCTAAAATTCGTTCAATTCATTCAAGAAAGTCCATAAGTTATCACTTATGCGGCATGATGTATGTCACAGGAAAGTAAGTCGATCATATTCCGGGATTTCTTTCGTAGAGTACACAATATACATGACAATGTGTTAAAGATGTTTTCAAAATATGAAAAAATTTAGATTAGTATATAAAATTAATAAATATTCATATAACTCTCAATTGTTTTAAAGATAACATAAGATAAATTTATTTAAACTGCAATTGGGTATAACCCGGTGGCAGTTAATTACATAAATAAGATAATAGATGTCATAAAATAATATAATAATGGTAATAATAATGCTAAAATGATGATAATAATAACAATAACAGTAATAATAATAAAAAACTGCTGGTTCTTAAAACATTAAATTACAAGAAAAAAAAGAAACCTCTATCATCTAAAGCCGCACTGAGTGTTTATGCAATAAAGACTGCACTGCACTATCCTTCATTTCACTTCACTATAGCACTAAAAACATTTCTTTCATTATTTTTCTGCTCTACACTACATTTATGAAAATAGTGGAACATTTTTGGCCATAAAAGTACTTAAATTATAATTGCATAAGACACGACGTTTATAGTAAAAAACAATAAATGGTAGGGGTACTGTAGTAATTACGGTTCGTGTACGATTGTGAAATGCATAATAGCAACTCAAAATTATATATTAATAACAACAATTGTGAATAACTGTTCTAATTATCACTCTTCCCTATGTGAACTCAAACACGTGAGGTTACTAGAATTTCATACATACATTTTAATTAAAAACATAAAAGGAGAAGTAGCAGGAGAAGAACATTAAAGAGAATATAAGAGTATAAAAGGGACGCATGTTTATTTCATTTTTCATTTCAAGAGGAAGGGTTTTAATGTAGTACCTGGCTGTAATTACGTAAGGTAACTGGAAGTAAAATTTCTACACCAGTAACAACACAAGTTGTGTGCCGACGTTTTAAAAATGTTAAATATGTGCTTTATAGGCAGATGAGATTACATACTTTCTAGAATTTTATAGGGAAATAATATTTCATAGTAAGTGGGGATAGAATAAAGTATCAGTACGACTTGTATATGTATAAAGGTTATGCAGAAATTGAAAGAAAAAATATAGTGTTATTAATTTCCTTTGCTCTATCCCTCTTCCCACCTTGTTGATAACATTTAAGACGTCAAGTAACAAGGAAATTTGTGGAACTTCGTTTTCAGTATTGTTTGAAAACAAAATGTCCGTATCTTTAAGTAAATTGGTTGTATCCCTTTGTACATTTCGTTTTGTTTTGACTCTGCTGCGCACTAGTTTCAGCACAATCAAAGTTTGTATTTGTATTTTCAAAATGGAAACTCGATTCAATGCATTTTATTGAATCTGAAAAGTAAGAAAATATGTTTCTACAACCTTGCCTCTAGAAGATAATAGGATAACATTAATTAATTCACGGTTTGAAAATTTTAAAAACAACTTATAATGTAGTAAATGTTATTGCAAAATAGTGTTTTAAAAATATTACAAAACCATGTTTGTGTTACTTATAAGGAGTATCCTTTAGTAATAATAATTATAATAATAATAATAGTAATAATAATTTTTATATATACGTAGTACATTAATTATATTTATAAATGTTCGGTAAGGTATGGGAAAGAGCACTGGAAAGTATTTACATATGTAGCAGCCGTGTACACGGACAAGCAAAATGAGAGAATATATTTTCTCCTCTTTTGATGAGGGTCCATGTAATACAAATTTGCCCCCTTTGTATATCGAGTCTTTTATATGTAGATCAGAAATGTTTAACAAAGTCTTCAGTGTGTTAACGTTGTAAAAATTGATGTTGGAATTCCCGACAAAGTCAAAACATGTGTTTAAAATACCATTATAATATCTTCTGTAACCACAATTATATTTCTCATCACGAAAAAAATATTTATTTTTCTTTATTTTATAGCTCAATCATTGTCAATATTTATATTAAAATGTGTGGATTGAAAATTAATTTTTTACAATTAATTGAAACCATTTCTTTATTTTAACAAAAATTCTTTACTAAATGTACGTTTGCAGTTTACACCGCAAAACCACGTATTTCATTTTTAGGTACCGAACCTCGACTGCGATTCTTGTCATCCGTCCAAAACTGACAAAACAATGTAATTACATGCAGCATGTTTTTACTAATTCGCCGTCGGAATCCAACACATCATTCCAACGCTGATTTTCACACAGCGAAGCCCCAGATTGAAGGCTCACAAAACAAATGAAAGCGTAGAGCGATATGACAGGCTAACCAACAACTGCGTGGACCTTCTTTCATTCCGGCACAAAATACGAATCCACCAGAATTTCCAGAATCGTGGTTGACAAGCTCCCGGTAATCCCAACACGCATTCAAATCAGCGCGAAGGGAAATTCTGTTGCAAATCGCGTGTAATATGCAACGAAATGCGTTTAAATTTTTTGTCGACTCTCTGACGAGAAGAGCTAGACAAGCGCACAGAAATATAATGTGAAAAATGAAAAAATAACTTTTTTTGATGGACGTTCATGTTGTAGCAGTAATCAGAATAAATTTCTGAGAGTGAGAGGCAGGAATGCAGAATATTGTTTGACGTCGTATGTAGTACAAATAAATTTTAATTTATATGGCCAAATTCATCACAAATCCAATATTGCTTGTAATATAATTTAGCGGTATGTATTTTTTGGATATTCACGTAAGGTATATATGGCATATACAAGTAACATAATGTTGTTTTAAGTGGATATTTGTCTTAAGTCAACGTATGAGGTGAACAAAATTGCTAATTTTCAATTATCGGTGAAAATTACTGTTTAAATTATGGTATGGTGGCTTTTAACGTATTATAAAATTGTGTGTGTGTATGTGCGTTTATATAATTGTGGAGTTTGGATAAAAATGAATGATTTTTGACATTTTAAACGATATCAACAATATTACTATTACGAAGAAGGAGTTACTCTCCCTGCTTTTCCAGAGGGTTAACAAACAAATAACATGATACATTTCTCGTACATTATAATATAGTATGTGTGGCATATTGTATGCTGTTTGTTTCGTAGGTGATATAGAATCACACTATACTTTCTTAAGAAACAAGAAATACTAGATACAAGAAATTTTACCCAAACGCCAACGCAAAGTTAATTTATAAGTATAAAAATGAAAAAATAATAACACTAATAGTTGACAAAGAAATATTAAAAGTGTTCGAAAGAGAACGCGCCAAGCTTTCTTCGCCTCTGGAGGAAATCATTCATGGCAATAAGGACGTACTTTTTCTGTCGTCTTTTGCCAGTTCACTTACAAAAACGGTAATTCTGCTGTCTTATTCGCGTAGAATATTTGTGTCCCACGAACGGTGTGAGAGTAGTTGCGCGGCTTAACATGCCAAGTCTGCTTCGCATTTCATATTTACTCCTTAATTAGGGTAGACTGCATCACTGGTATTGTAATGAAATATATATTTTGCACTTCACTGAAAATTGGACGTTTTTGGATTAGAGGGAAACTGCTACATGTGATGGTGTGTTCTCAACCGAACCTTTTGTATTGTGCAGAGTAATGACTTCTATTATCTCCGTTCTCTTATCTAGTTATTACAGTCCAGAGTAAAATTGAGAGATAACGAAACTGTATGGCGCAGCCTTGCGTAATGTAGGTGGACCCCAGTGTGGACCGGCGATTGGTCGAATCATTAGTACGATTGCAGTGCTCCACGATTTAATCAACCGGTTTCAATCTAATGCAATCGACTGGTGATTGTCGCTGCCAGTAACGGGAACGCGATAGTGATCACATCGCTCAATGTGCGATTTCGAGAAAAGGAGTAAAGTTATTTCCTCAAAAGGTATTTCAATATTCCGGGTGTCCCACCAACTATAGGTCTCCACATAACTTCTAAACGGTTCACGGTATCGACATGCAGTTTTCTCTCAACAATGCGGAATCATTGGGCAAGTAATATGCCGGAGAGGTATTGTTTGAAATATTTATAGTTTTCGAGAAATTCATTTTACGCCTTAGGTGGGCACCTATTTCAATCTGATTACTTTCCCAGCTCGGAATAATATGGCAATTCAGAATGCACTGGTAACATTTCTAAGTCAAATTTTGTAACTTCACCGCGAAAATATTCTAAATTCACTTTCCGGTTCACTCATGAAAATATTACAAATCCGAGTTTGCAATGCACGTAAATTTTACAAGTTCCCGTTGCACACCTAATGCGGGAAATATTCTAAGTTCAAGTTCAATGTTCACTCTCACGAAATATCACAAGTCCCCATTTGATGGTTAACCTCAAGAAAACCACCACCACGGCACGAGTCGGAATGCTAATTCCCAATCTGATGCACCCTTCAAAGCTCGGTGTTTTCTCTCTGTTGTTTTTTTCGCGTTTTAATGAAAACTGCTTCCAAACGAACTCGTTGTTTCGCATTGCTATGGTGCACCCTGCGTGTTTACTTTACAGCTCTCCCGGTTACTACGTACCCCCGCACGAACTCGCTGCTACGGTGTCATCTGCGTATAGAAACCCACGTCTTTGCAGGTAATTATCTATCTATCTATCTATCTATCTATCTATCTATCTATCTATCTATCTATCTATCTATCTATCTATCTATCTATCTATCTATCTATCTATCTATCTATCTATCTATCTATCTATCTATCTATCTATCTATCTATCTATCTATCTATCTATCTATCTATCTATCTATCTATCTATCTGTCTATCTATCTGTCTATCTGTCTGTCTATCTGTCTATCTGTCTGTCTGTCTCTGTTCGTCTGTCTGTCTGTCTGTCTGTTCGTCTATCTGAATTCGTCTCCTCTATCTGTCTATCTGTCTGTCTGTCTGTCTGTGTCGTCTGTTGTCTGTGTCTTCGTTCGTTCGTGTCTCGTCTTCGTCTGTGTGTCTTCGTCTGTGTCTGTCTGTTGTGTCTGTCTGTCTGTCTGTCTGTGTCTGTCTGTCTGTGTCTGTCTGTCTGTGTCTGTCTGTGTCTGTCTGTCTGTCTGTCTGTCTGTGTCTGTCTGTGTCTGTCTGTCTGTGTCTTGTCTGTCTGTGTCTGTCTGTCTGTGTCTCGTGCTCGTCTGTCTTCGTGCCCGTCTCTGTCTGTGCGCCCGTCTGTCTTGTGTCTGGGTCTGTCGTGTCTGTCTGTCTGTGTCTGTCTGTCTGTCTGTCTGTCTGTCTGTGTCTGTCTGTCTGTGCTCCGTCTGTCTGTGTCTGTGTCTGTCTGTCTGTGTCTGTCTGTCTGTGTCTGTCTGTCTGTGTCTGTCTGTCTGTGTCTGTGTCTGTGTCTGTGTCTCTGTTCTGTGTCTGTCTGTCTGTCTGTGTCTGTCTGTCTGTGTCTGTCTGTCTGTCTGTCTGTCTGTCTGTCTGTCTGTCTGTCTGTCTGCCTGTCCGTCTGTCTGTGTGTCTGCCTGTCTGCCTGTCTGCCTGCCTGTCTGCCTTCTGCCTTGTCTGCCTGTCTGCCTGTCTGTCTGCCTGTCTGCCTGTCTGTCTGCCTGTCTGTCTGTCTGTCTGTCTGTCTCTCTCTCTCTCTCTCTCTCTCTCTCTCTCTCTCTCTATATATATATATATATATATATATATATATATATATATATATATATATAGTGTGACCAAAAATGACGGACATTTGATTTAGGCAGATGAAGGTCTTGTACGTGTGCGGTGTGTGTGTGTGTGTGTGTGCGCAGAATGGCCGCGTCCGAGCGCCTGGAGGCCGCCCTTCTGCGCAAGTGGCGCCACGTGCTGGCCGACCTGGCGCCGCCGCCCACCACGCGCTCGCGCCGCCTGGGCTTCGCCGCCGCCGCCGCCTCCGCCGCCCCCGGGGGCGCCCTGGGCGGCTCGGCCCACGCCGCCGCGGCCGCCGCCGCCGCCGCCGCCCAGTACACGCCGCGCCAACTCGACTACGTGGCCTGCCTTCTGCGCGAGGTGCTCGCCGTCCGGCAGATCACGCTGCAGGTGAGTGCCCTCGCAATCACTGCTTCTCTTCGCCAGGAAGGGCCTACTCTGCGATAGTGGCACTTCGAGGCCACGATTCAGTCGGAATTCGCCACAGAGGAAGCTCATCGCCTCCACGACTTCGTGTGAGTCAGTTTCTGCTGCATAACTGATGATTGATTTTTCATGTTTCCGGGCACGTCAAAAGCTTGGGTCGTTAGTCCCGTTAGTGTAGTGCATGCCTCTTTTTCTCGGGAGATGGCGGTGATTTTCCCCGCTGGATGGTGAGATCCGGCGCCGACCTACCGTCGGCTAGCGGGGTTTCCCATAACCAGGACTCTCCCACCAGCGGGCACCGCCCCAGCCGGGACAAGCTCTAAGCTTCCCGACCGGTCTCCCGGAATATGTGGTAGTGTAGTGCATGTTAGTGAAGTGTGTGTGTAAGGGGAGAGGATAGGACAAGGAAGAGGAAGGACAGATCGCGCGCGGTCCGTGGCCCGTTTGGTAGGGTACTGCTCCGCATTTGCCTGGTGTTGATCGGAGAAACCACGGAAAACTACTGATCAGAGCAGCCGGCCTCTAGAATTCTCCTCCAGACAGCGACTGAATTCGACCTAGCTGAAAAGCTAGTGACGAAAATTCTGCCGCCGTCAGCACTCGAACCTAGGACCTCCCCGGTAGAGGCGCTGCAATGCTGCATAACAATTAGAAACTATATGGATTCCTCTTTTTCATGATCTATCCATTGCTGGCGAGAGGAACATATCATTCCATTTGAAAAATCAAAGATGATTAAATTTTTCAAAAACTAAAACTGGGAGCGGTAGCTCAGTGCATCAACTGATGTCACTGCAACGCCTCTGACCGGGAGGTCCTAGGTTCCCACTCCCCACGGCGGCAGGATTTCGACACTAGCCTTTCGAATTCAGTCGCTGTCTGGAGGAGAATTCTAGCGGCCGGCTGCTCTGATCAGTAGTTTTCCGTGGTTTCTCCGATCAGCACCAGGCGAATGCCGGAGCTGTATCCTAACAAACGAGTCATGGACCGCGCGCGATCTGTTTTTCCTCTTTCTTGTCCTATCCTCTCCCCTTACTCACACAAACGTACATTAACACACACTTCACTAACACACATACCGAGAGACCGGTTGGGAGCTTAGAGCTGGTCCGCGCTGGTGCAGTGCCCCGCTAGTTTGATTGATTGATTGATTTACTGGATGATTAGTAAATTTACTGGATGTAAAAGATTCTCAACCCTACATGAAGCCTCTGAGCAAAATTGAGATCGCCTGTTTCGTCGCCCAAGATAATACCTTCTTTCTTCGCTAGTTGATGAAAGGAGCGTAGTGATATTTGCGTGGTCAGACGGAAGAGCGGACCTAATGGCCAGTCTCGCCACGTAAAATAAGGCATTAACTAACGAACTAAATTACTTATTGCCTTACTTCCTAAAATACATTGTGTAGTCACAATCCATGTTTTGTATATACTTTACCACTAAAATGATTTTATGGTAAAATTTCTGCATGTCCGTCTGTGGAGAACAGTGGAGCCTTAAACGTTTTTTTATTCTACTACAGTTTCGAGAATACTTCAATGTATGGTGAATTCCAAATCGCATAGTTACAGGTTTCATGCACGTTTCCCTCAGATAATATCTTAAATGAACCGGAAGAAAGACATTATAGATTGTGGACTTCCGTTCGTACGATGCACTCTATTTAATGTGCTTAAAAAAGCCTTTCTCTTTTTAATAGATCCCATGTATCTTTCAGCGCACATCAAAGGTAGAGATAACATTGAATTCACCATTTGAAATCAAAGACTTCTGAGGCGCAAGTGGCTCCTAAACGGTGCAGCTCAAAATGCAACGAACTGTGATTGTGCACCTGATGCTCCACGGCATTAGCAGAAAAGATACGGCATCGTTATCGGGAGTTTTCGGTCGGCGGTCGAACAGCGGGGTTGAATGAGCGATAAAAAGTCCTAATATGGGCAGGGATATATGCAACGCGGCGGCGCGAGAGATATGGAAAATGCGGGAAAATAGCGAGGGAAGGACTTCCCTCGCTATTGGCCCCTACAGTGGATGGTCCACTTGAATTGACACATGAGAATATTTCGAAAATTCGTACGTCTGAAATATGCTTGGAAATAGTTAAGAATTTCCAGGTAAAACACATCTTCAAAGAGGCAGATGGTGCTAGTGATGTGAAACTTTGAAATTTTAACCAGAAACTCTCGTTATAATTACGAATAATTTGTTCAAAAAATACTTCATTGTTTTCCGAATCATTTTTTTCAGCACGTGTGAAAAACTACTTCTGTTTATTGTTTACCGAATGAAAAATTAAACTTTGAGACACGCGAACATTAAATAGTAATAAAAGAGGGTACTACAATGCAAACAAAGTACAAGGACACTGTAACACACTGCCTTCTCGCATATAAGAAATTATCTTCAGAGCGTGTACTTCTAGTATATGACTGCGGATTTGTATTAAAGCAATAATATATACTTTACATCTACAACTACAAAAGTGGCTGTGTTATACTCATTTCAAAAGGTTTTCATTAAAACGTTTCTTTAGACGTCTAAGGATCGTTTTGAGTACTCGTTACGTAAATAACAGAGTTAAAAAATGAATCTCATTAGTTCATAGAGTAACTGAACTGAACAGAAAAGAGTCGTAAGTCAGAAAAGAATGACATCATCTGTCTGTTTGCAGTTACACAACCGAACAGTAAATATAAAAGAACTGAGAGTTAATTGTTTATTAATGAACTCACAAAAAGTCATCCGTGGTATTTTTTGAGAAACGATGCGCAACATTATTTAAAAAATATGTTAGCTGAAAATTATAATCTTGAAAAATTTTCAATGTTTTGGTTCTGTACCCAATCGGAAATAGTCGTCGCGGACTGCCTAGTATCTTGTTTTCTCAAATGGTTTTCAATTTCTTTTGTCTTTTGTGATACTCACATCATTCCACTACATTTTTTCCCTCTAGTCTTACGTAATTTCTCTGTACCCAGTAGTAACATACTAGCAATAGGTACCGCAGATCACAAGTACACAAGAGGCAATGGAAATTCCCCACTTCATATTTGGCTACTTTCCAGCCAGTTAACAGCATCTCTGTATTCGCACCGTCTCAAGTGGATGACATGTGTATACGGCGCACTTCTGATCTCCAAACAACATAGAAACTTTTGCTCCACCGGAGTTGCAATACAACTTCCAGCTCAGTGCTTC
>BLKR01012179.1:12500-22653 GCA_011170035.1 Teleogryllus occipitalis | reverse complement strand
TAAGATCATGTGCAATGGTTGAAAAATATGAGTTTTTTTCGTAAAATTTGGGACAAAGTAAATGCAATTAAAACAATTGTAACTTTTTCTCAAAACGAGCTCCAATTTTTTTGTTTAAAGACCGTAAAACATATTGCTAGTCTCATTTTCACCCAACCCGCCGTATTTGCGAAGATTGCAAAGGTTATGTACAGTTTATTGCAAAACCACGTTGTTTTAGAGTAATTTGAGAATGAAATTGATGTATATATTAAAAATATCTCAAAACCCACTTCAATTTTTTCTAGGGATAGAAGGGACGCTTAAAAGAATTCCCATTTTCGTTGAACTCTATCAATTTTCGAAAATTGCGAATTTAGAAATAATGCCAGAAAGTACGTGATGTTGTATCGTCGCTAGCTATTATTTAAAATTGTATTGTAAGGATACTTACACAGTGTAATTGTACTAAATGTTTTGTAATGAAATTTGATGTTACATTTGCAGGAAAATCTGATTTTACATATTCGTTTTTTAGCGTTTTCCTTATATATTTATGTTCATATTTTGCAATTTCACACTACATTTTTTTCCGGACTTACTCGTGGCAAACTACGCTCAAGCTGGGAACTCAGAATAGTACATTGCTGATCGCACATAGTTTATAGACAGGGTTGAGCAATATTTAAATACTTGTATTTGAAATATGTATTTTTGTATTCAAAAAACTTTTGAGTTTTTTGGGCATGTACTTTGCAGATATATTTAAATACATAAAATAGATGTATTAAAAAAAGAAATACTTCTATTATTGTAAATACAAATGAAAAAGAAGATAACAAAAATAGTTTGTTTTTCTTTGATTCTGCTAGTGAATCAAATTTATCGAATCAAAAAAGCTGTAGATTTTGATTTCTCTTCATTTTTATGTGATAACTCTAAATCTTTAAAAATCTAAACAATTATCCGACTTTTTCTTGTAACAGAAGTTTATGTTCATCCGCGCCAGTTGAAGTCTCCTTTGCGCGTTTATTTATTTATTTATTTAACGTCAAAAAACAGTTAAAAACTGCGTATGACGTGCTATGGGGAAAAGTGAATTGTGTGCACATTTTCAAAATTCTGTGATGCCTACACTAAGTCATATACTACTTAAATTTTGAATTTTGAAAGGGAGAAAAAAAAACAAAAAAAAACTCTAATGTAATAAAATCTATTTTCAAGGATAAATAAGCAATGAATTTTGGCTCTTATTACTTCCTGCCACGACAACATGGAAACGATAATTTGAATAATTGTATTTCCCACTGAATTCTAGAAGACGTGCACAGGTAATGAAGTTACATACAGCGTTTTATACATTCGCCAACTAGGAGTTAATTGCCTGATGATTTGTGTGAGAGAGTAGTCGTTTTAAGAAAATTCCATTTATTTGAGTTAGAGATTATTTGATATTGTTGTATACTTGAATATATATAGTTATTTTTCAGAAATTTGCATGACTGTCAATTAATTTATTGTAATTGGCAATAACACTATACCGTTCCAATAAAAAAATATGCAATACAATTATATTTACTGCATTTTAAGGATTTCAAGTATTTTAAATGTATGTATTATTCGAATCAAAAAGTAATGTTTTTTGAGTATGTATTTAAATACTGATTTACAAAGTTTTAGGGCAAAATATTTCAATAGTATTAAATTTTAAGTAATTTGCCCAACCCTGAACCGGGCAAACTACCTTCTATTACCGATCGTTCTCCCGTCCTTTCTGCGAGACGCTCATAGCGAGTATGCTTGTCATCTGCCCTTTATGTATGTTTGATAAGTCTCACTCAAGACGCGAGAAAAATAAGCAAATTTTGGCAGATTCGACAGTGTACTCATTACATAGTTTCGCAGGTGTCAGATATGCCTAAACATCTTGAGTTTGGTCACAGAGGAGACCAAAAGAAAATTAGCAATTGTGAGATACAATTATGCTTTATAATTATTAATTATACAGTATTCTGTTGTACATAACCATCAATTTTAATAAATGGATAGATCTTGACCATGACTATTTTATATTGTCAACGTTCATTTCAGTATACTATATACTATTCTTTTAATGAAATGAAATAAATTTAATAGGTAAGCTTTGACAATTGAATTTTGGTAATGTTTTGAAAGTCCTCACATCGTGATTGCCCCAAGGACGTCGTCGCTACATAACTATTTTGTATTTGAACACAAATCGAACATGTTTAATTATATCAGTTAACTTCAAATTATCCGAGCAAAAATTAATTTATTCATTCGTGCTAAAGTATGTTCTTTATTATTACGTATTATTCCTCACACTGTATTGTCATCTGCGATCACTGACAAATGCTACATGAAGACACAGGGTTGCTTTCACTCTAGTTGTCAATATGTTCAGATACCATCCGCCTCAGTCAGGAAGTTCCTGTTACTCGAAGCATTTATTTTAGATGTTGAAACCCTCGCAATTCCCTAGCTTGAAATAAATAGGAAATAAAACATGAAACATGAATGAACAATCGCGCAGTGGACGAGTGGACGTGGAACGAGAAATATAAAGCGGAAAAGAGCACCAAGTAAGCCAGCCAATCAGTGAACTTGGAGTGAGCATTCGCAACGATATTCGAGAACCACTGTCCCAGTGCCATATCGGATTTGGAAATCCCGGAACCCCTCCCCCATGGCCACTTTAGCGTAGCCCTTCGCGGCGGGCGCTGAAAGAACGCCCGCCCGGTGCCTAGAAGTTCTCACAGAGTAACAACCTGCCCCATGGTTTCACAATGGGCAAACTGAATCAGACATGTAGAGATATTTCAAGATTTTCACCGTGAAATATAAAGATGGAGTCTCACAATTGTTATAAATCTTGGAAACTCAGTCATCGAAGTGAAGATTCGAAGGATTATATAGTACGAGTATGTACACTTTACCTTCGATTCCTCTCCATTCGCGTGATTATAATAATAATAATAATAATAATAATAATAATAATAATAATAATAATAGAACGGGACATTCAAAAACGTGACATGTCCACTTTACTCCTTTTCGAGAAAACGCAAAAATGTTATGTCATCAAAATTATGCACATGTTTTATTTGTACTTAATTCTGAATTATGTAATAATGATAGCTAAATATATTATTAATATAAAATTTAAATATTCTATGAACTTACATTTAAAGAAAACAACATTTATGTCAACTGGTAAAAAAGGAAGTCTGAACATCAACGGAGAAGTGATATACATGGCAGGCGAAGTTAAATACTTATGAATTACAATAACAAATTCTGGATACTGTACAGAAAAACTAAAGAGAGGAATAATTTTAGAAAAAGCAGCGGAAAGAAAATTACACAAATTCATAAAATATGCAGGCATATCAAGTGATTGATTTCTGAAATTTTAGGTCCCGGAACGCGCTCAAAATGATTTATTAATTTAATAGAAATAATTATATATTTACAATATAATGTAATAATTATCAGCGAGATACAGGAACGCCGTTCCGTCGTGTTCCGTCAGAAATCAAGCCTTGCGTAAGACCAAAATCCAAATAATCGAGAAAATGGTATTTCTAATCCTGTTGTGTGGGTGTAAAGCTGAACATTGAGATAGGCCGAAAAAAGGAAGATGCTTTTGAAGTATGGACACGGAAGAAAATATTAAACGTACAATGGGAGGGCAAAAAGATAAATGCCGGAATTTTGAAAGGAAAACAGAACTTTCTCTAAAAGCCAAAGCCAAAAAATGGAAAATAAAATATTTTAGACATACTATGAGTCGAACAAAATCTCTCGAAAAGAATATTATGCTTGGAATGATAGAATGAAGCGGAAGAAAAGGGTGTAAGAGGCACAACTGAATAACTAATACACAATATCACGAACAAAAGGAAAAAAGGCAGTTCGAGTCCGAGTGAGCAATGAACAAATTGCTAGCATCCTATTGCTGTGTATATCCAGATACGTCTAACAAGGGATGGCTTGCGATCTATGTTCTAGTACTATTTCTCTGCGCGTTCAGACCCCGCGAAGAATTGGGACCTGCAGATGAAAGGAGAGATGCTCACAGTCGCTGCTTGACTGGGACTGGAGCTGACGGATATCATCGCACTGAACAGTGTGTTTGATACCCGCAGTCTTTCATGCGTACATTCTGCCATTATTAGGGAAGAACTCGCTGAATTATCGGCGCGTCCCCTCCCAGTTTCGGATAGCAAGAAAAGCGAAGGAATGATGCTCAAGTAATACAAATGCAAATATCAATGTTCAAAATTAAAACATCTTTAAAAAACCTGGTTTAGAAACATCGATCAAGTTCGTGCGGATGATAATTTGTTTCGACAGTGGCCGTGATTGTTAATTTATAATAACGATTTAGACAAAACGGCAAAAGAAAGTAAAAAGAATAACAGCGAAACTAAGCCTGAAAACTATCGCCCAGGTCATCTTATGGAGTCACAACTTCCTCAAATGGGTACAGGAAGGTGGGCGAGAGACCTTACACCTAGAGTGCTTGCGTTGGCCGCCTCTCTGCGTACGGTAGGACATACGTAGGAAATGCCAGAAAAATGGGGTCATTTCTTGGGCTAAAGATAGTCTACTGGATGAGGATGTTACAATCACCGTTCGCTTTATTCGAACACGTGTATTGACAGTGGTATAATGCAATATTATTTCATATTTTAACTTTTTTATAAAATTGTGATTATCGGTTTTTTCATTCACAACAACTCATCAAGCACATCGATAATAAACATCAGGTTTCATAAACCTTTCATGTTTTTTTACGAAATATGTTCATGTGTCTATACAAAATTTATGTTTTGAAAATATCAACATCAATGTTGCATCCCTATTCTCGACACCTAGATGAGGATCGCCGATTTAGTACGTTTGCATTCTGATTCCCTAATGTGAGGTTTATCAGTGACTGGTATGCTACGTTTTACTAGTAGTATATAAATCTTATAAATTGAATTGCTACCCGATTAAATGTTACTGATAAGCGTGTACGATGTTTAGAAAAATGGTATCTTAATGTAGAAATGTAAAAGTTGCCAAACTGTATAACAAAACATAATTTATCCCTCTCATAAACAGATTGTTAATTTATAATTACGATTTAGACAAAACGGCAAAAGAAAGTAAAAAGAATAACAGCGAAACTAAGCCTGAAAACTATCACCCAGGGTCATCTTATGGAGTCACAACTTCCTCAAATGGGTACAGGAATGTGAGCGAGAGACCTTACACTTAGAGTGCTTGCGTTGGCCGCACCTAGAAAAGTGGGTTCGATCTAGTAAATTCCGTGTGATAGTGCTGCGATCTATTGATTTTTCCTACAAGTATTTTTCGGCGCATTTAGCCTTAATTCTACACGACTAACATTTCAATTCAGCATAAATTGTTTTCAATTCAGTCATAAATCGTTGAATAAATGAAGTAAGTATTTGAGTACTATTACCATAATTTCACCATTCACTAACCAAATCTGTATATCAATGATCCATAATGAATGGGTGAACACCAGAACAGTAAGCGACATTTTATAAAATCTGAAAAAAGCAGGTTTATAGTAGGCTATATTTCAATGTGTGTTTTCAATAAACTATTGAAATGCCATGGTTTTAATAATGAAACAAAGTAACTCAATTTCTTAACAGTGATCTTGAATTAAATAAACAGTTTCTTCAGAATTTATAACATGACACTTACACTGTTCTGGTCTTCCCCCATTCAACTGATGTCTGTTATAATGATTAATTAATAGAAAAGAAATTAAAACATAAATTATTCTAATTGCAAAACGTTATACAGAATATACATTAATTTGTAAGTTCTAAACATGCAAGATCAAAAAGTAACAATAGAATACCGATAGTTTTCACAAGGCCTTCGTGAGAGTTTCACAGTAGTCACCTTTCTCTGGTCTGAAGGCCGAATTCACTCGTCACACGTTATCGACAGCATTTCAATGATTTCATAAAACTGTCTTTCCAAGCAAACACTCTATAAAGCGTATCCTCTCCTTTTTATTACAATCATTTATTTCACGCGAATTATAACGTTTCGTAACTTGATTGATTTGATCAGGAACACTATTCGATATCCAAATGACAAAATTGATGTCGTTTGAACATTATGTAAAATTTCATCGAAGTAGTATAAAATGTCTCGCTCATATACTTAATTCTAAAAAGTCGGATATTAAAATATAAAGGTTAATACATTCAAAATCTATTCCAAATTCTAAGGAAAAATATTTAAAAATATTATTAAATCTTAAACAAATAAGCACGAAATAGAAGACCAAATGAGATACTCACGTTAGGAAGGAGGGTAAAGGACTAAGAGAGTACACCAACATAAAGGTATCAGATCACCTTGAAGCAGTGTGTGAAACATAACTATACTTCGATTTTTCGATAGCGGTCGATTACAAGATATTCATCTCTACATTATTGTTAACAGTCTGGGTTTGATATTAACGGCCGTATTCTCAATCATGGGTTACTTCGAAAGTAATCTGCGAATCGAGGAATTCGCGGATTAGGTAAACACAGATATCTCTCTGTTCGTGAACACAAACCGCGGCCGTCAGAGAATTGGCCATACTGTTACAGTCCAAGTGATTGGGTGTTGCAGTCGGCTGTGACTAGATAGGCCGGAAGTTGTCGTAGTTTGAATTTTGAGAGGCGACGAAAAAATCAATTGTACTTTTACCAACTTGCTCTGGCGGTGAATCTGTGAACTACTCATCTTCATAGTTTGCGCTATCTGAGCTGGTTGATTTTGGTTGACTTTGTCCCCAGAAGTGTACGACGTGTTGGCTATACGTGCTTATTGTGGGAACGTTAACGGGCTCTAGCCACGAGTTACTTTGAGTTTAGGAAAGAAATTAGTGATCCACTGCTGAATCGCGCAAGAATGTGAAAAAGTGAGTTTCATTTTTCGTATCCTACGTTTATATGCATGTATTTTGTTGAGTAATGCTGCTGTTATATTCTTTTTTAAATTACGTCCGTAAAGTAAATAATTTAGGTTTTAGATGCAGAATGGATAAAAGATATTGGGAACCAGCTCTCGCCAAATGCACGTGGTAGTATTTAACTATTAGTGAGTCAATATGCAAAGAGCATTTTCTGGAACAGTATGTAACTGGGAACAATAATGCTACTGAAAACTTGGGAGAGTAATTAATCATTCGTGGATAGAGAAACTATGGTATGCTGCAGGATATGTGCCCGATACATTTGTTGATCGTATTCGTGGTAAGTGTTTGCCTTGAAAGGGCATTCAAATAATTTAGTTGAAAATTGTGGAATTTATTTGTTATGTTTATGTTCATTTTTGGATCCCTTGTTTGAACCCATCGAGGTGACACCAACTTCAATAGCTGTAACTGGTGAGATTTTTTTAAACAGAATGCATTTGTCCAAAGTGTAGCACAGTTTAATTCTATTTTTATTTTTCACATTTGTAGGTCATCTGGCCTTCTTGGCAATAGAGCTTCAAACAGGACAAATTTTTTCAAGACTGCAAATGAGCATACAATTTTGTTTTTACAATATTAATTTTCATTATACAACAGTAAATTGTTTAGAGAGACTTAGCAGCATTTTTTTTCAATTTCACATCTTTGTGCACAGGAAGCAATTTATACTGAAAACGGTGAGTTTTTTGGAAGTGTGTGAAAGGCAAATAGAAGTACGCTACTGAAACTCTATTGTATTGGTAATAATTTATTCTTGATTGTTACAAGCTCTTCTGCCTTTCAGAATGCTGCTACCTCAAGTGTGGCAAATACATTTGCTAGCCTTGTTCATGCCCTTTTTTTATCATCAGGGGATATAAATGAGGTTGGTATTGCAGGCAGACTGGCATGCAAAAAATGAAAGATTATTGCTGATATTCTGAATTTTTGCAGTTAAAAAGACATGGAAATGATTCATAAGAGTAAAAATATTGTTTATCTATAACTTTTATAATAGTAACAATAATAGTAATAATAATAATAATAATAATAATAATAATAATAATAATAATAATAATAATAATAATAATAATAATAATAATAATAATAATAATAATAATAATAATAATAATAATAATAATAATAATAATAATAATAATAATAATAATAATAATAATAATAATAATAATAATAATAATAATAATAATAATAATAATAATAATAATAATAATAATAATAATAATAATAATAATAATAATAATAATAATAATAATAATAATAATAATAATAATAATAATAATAATAATAATAATAATAATAATAATAATAATAATAATAATAATAATAATAATAATAATAATAATAATAATAATAATAATAATAATAATAATAATTAATAATAATAATAATAATAATAATAATAATAATAATAATAATAATAATAATAATAATAATAATAATAATAATAATAATAATAATAATAATAATAATAATAATAATAATAATAATAATAATAATAATAATAATAATAATAATAATAATAATAATAATAATAATAATAATAATAATAATAATAATAATAATAATAATAATAATAATAATAATAATAATAATAATAATAATAATAATAATAATAATAATAATAATAATAATAATAATAATAATAATAATAATAATAATAATAATAATAATAATAATAATAATAATAATAATAATAATAATAATAATAATAATAATAATAATAATAATAATAATAATAATAATAATAATAATAATAATAATAATAATAATAATAATAATAATAATAATAATAATAATAATAATAATAATAATAATAATAATAATAATAATAATAATAATAATAATAATAATAATAATAATAATAATAATAATAATAATAATAATAATAATAATAATAATAATAATAATAATAATAATAATAATAATAATAATAATAATAATAATAATAATAATAATAATAATAATAATAATAATAATAATAATAATAATAATAATAATAATAATAATAATAATAATAATAATAATAATAATAATAATAATAATAATAATAATAATAATAATAATAATAATAATAATAATAATAATAATAATAATAATAATAATAATAATAATAATAATAATAATAATAATAATAATAATAATAATAATAATAATAATAATAATAATAATAATAATAATAATAATAATAATAATAATAATAATAATAATAATAATAATAATAATAATAATAATAATAATAATAATAATAATAATAATAATAATAATAATAATAATAATAATAATAATAATAATAATAATAATAATAATAATAATAATAATAATAATAATAATAATAATAATAATAATAATAATAATAATAATAATAATAATAATAATAATAATAATGTAATAATAATAATAATAATAATAATAATAATAATAATAATAATAATAATAATAATAATAATAATAATAATAATAATAATAATAATAATAATAATAATAATAATAATAATAATAATAATAATAATAATAATAATAATAATAATAATAATAATAATAATAATAATAATAATAATAATAATAATAATAATAATAATAATAATAATAATAATAATAATAATAATAATAATAATAATAATAATAATAATAATAATAATAATAATAATAATAATAATAATAATAATAATAATAATAATAATAATAATAATAATAATAATAATAATAATAATAATAATAATAATAATAATAATAATAATAATAATAATAATAATAATAATAATAATAATAATAATAATAATAATAATAATAATAATAATAATAATAATAATAATAAATAATAGTAACAATAATAGTAATAATAATAATAATAATAATAATAATAATAATAATAATAATAATATTCATTGAGTCACATATACAATTACAATCGTGTATGACGAGTCAAATGCGATGTATATGGAGGGAGTACAGTTGCTTGCATCTTCTTGAGTGCAGTGAGTGAAATTACATTTATCATCCAGAAGCAAAACAGGGGGCCATCTCAGCATTTGCTTAAAGGACCAGGGAAACTGGACAGAGAAACTTGATGAAGATGAGGTCTTTGCCCTAGGGATTATACTACAACACTTATTAGAGATATCTTGAGATATTATATAGTAGATAAAT
>BLKR01012179.1:0-7500 GCA_011170035.1 Teleogryllus occipitalis | reverse complement strand
CTCTCTTTCTCTCTCTCTCTTTCTCTCTCTCTCTCTCTCTCTCTCTCTCTCTCTTCTCTCTCTTTCTCTTTCTCTCTCTCTTCTCTCTTTCTCTCTCTCTTTCTCTCTCTTCTCTCTCTTTCTCTCTCTCTTTCTCTCTCTCTCTTTCTCTCTCTCTCTCTCTCTTTCTCTCTCTCTTTCTCTCTCTCTTTCTCTCTTCTCTTTCTCTCTCTCTTTCTCTTTCTTTCTTTCTCTTTCTCTCTTTCTCTCTCTTCTCTCTCTCTTTTCTCTCTCTCTTTCTCTCTCTCTCTCTCTTTCTCTCTCTCTCTCTCTTTCTCTCTCTCTCTCTCTTTCTCTCTCTCTCTCTCTCTTTCTCTCTCTCTCTCTTTCTCTCTCTCTTTCTCTCTTTCTCTTTCTCTCTCTTTCTCTTTCTCTCTCTCCTCTCTGATATCCCAGCTTGAAATCTAGCATTCACCACAGTTCTGCATCTACTTTTCTTACTTAAAATATTTTAAATTGCCTATTACGTTCACATGTATTGAGAAAGAACAACTCAAATATTTTTTTTGTTTTGTTTTTTTAATACATAAAATATGTATTGTATAATATGTAAATTGCCGTATGATTTCTTTTTTTCAAAATAAATTACTATTTTTAAAATTAATCAAAATGTATTTTAATTAACTTCTGATTCCAATTTTGTTGGTAGTTGTAGGAAGTTTTATTTTTTTCTTTCAAAGAAACATTTTCCAGAAATAAAAGGAACTTGTTTCTAAAAATATAAATCCTTAGATTTTCGTTACTAAAATTTGTTGTTGGGAAATGAAATGCCAGGGAGAAATAAATCGTGAAATGCCCTTGCTATTGACTGCAGCAGAGAGCGTAGGCCCGCGACAGGGCTAGTGGGCCTACTCACCGTGACGTCATTGGCAAGATGGCTGCCCGTTGCCTGGGCTTTATATTCTAGAGAGCACTGATTAAGATCAATGTGCATAGGCAATTTTGGTGTTAAGGCAATTTTTATCCAGTTTTTGGATTTCTTTAGTGTTTAGCATCTGTTCTCTAAGAATTTTTATTAGAATTAATATAAGTTACATTCCACTCTGTGTAAATCATTTTTTAAAGTGAATGTAGTTTCATACTGGTTCCCAATATTGAACAGCTGGGCCCTGAACTGTGTGAGAAAGGCCCCGTACTGTGCATGTACAAACTGTCAAATGTTTATTAACTAACAAAAAGCTTTTTTAAGCAACAACTAGTACAAGCGGTTCTTCCAAAAACTGCATAGCATGCAAAAGTTCAATTTTTAGTACTAGTGCCTAAAGTGAGTTGATGTTTAAGTGCTCAGATAAATCTGTAAATGTAACAAAGAAAACAAACTTCTTTTGTCTGATCGTATCAGCCACTACTGATCTTAATGTATCATTAAGTGATTTGTATACTTGAATAAAAATAATATGCAAGTCAAGTCTAAAAATTAGAGAAAGTCACGTGGCGAACGTGATTTGTTTTGCTTATAGAATTGTGTTACTCGGCCTATCGGCCTCATGTCGCAACAATTCATTCTTCCAAAAGAAATACTACCACTCACACCATAAATAACTATTGTTCATGCGATAAAATTGTGAATATCATCAATAATCGATTTCATTTTACTTTAAACATAAAATCCTGCACATTTCTGGTCACCTGTGTTAAGTAGTGGGAGTGCCAAGAAGAGCTCAACCACAAAAAATATAATAGAAGGTCTGAAAAGGTCTCATTTAATAGATTACAGCCAAAGAAACATTACTTGCAACTCTGATAGGGTATTGTAAAAAATATAGTTTTCAAAGTCATGTTTTTAGTTATGTTCTCATAAATGTTAAATTGTAAATGCACTCTTATTTTCTACATCTGTATGTCATAAACACCTGAGCTCTAGTTTCTAATGCAGTTTTCTGTTATAATGACCTTTTTTTAAGCAAAGCTGGACAACGGGAAATTCCACTCATTGGTTAAGAAATGTGACATTATAATGCATCTGACATTACTCATTGAGATATTCATAAAATAGAAACTGCAATAAGAATAGATTGTTAAACCTTGTAAGGAAAAGTAGACAACAAAAATAGAATGTTTATTATTTTTATTATATCTAAAGCTACTAGTAAAGGCAGTTACTTTTAAGGTGTGGACAACATGCTAAACGTTGAAGTTGTAGCACTTGTGCTAAAAATGATACATTGCTCAAATGTTCAGATAAAACTGTTAAAGCAAGAAACAAACGTAATAATGACATCTGAACTAATCAGCTACTACAGACCTTATTGTAACTTAGTACATAATTAGGGGATTTGTATTTTTGAATTAAAATCAAAAGGCAGTAATACTGTGTAAAGACATATGGTGAAAGTGATTTGATTTTGCTCGTAGGATTAGAGCACTCGATCTATTGACCTCGTTTCATCACCATCTTTCCTACTCACAAAATAATTGGCATTTTTACCTGAGCAGAGTTGCGGTAATGTTTTCATTTGTTTTGTTTCAGTATTGTTCATATACAGAGCTCGGTCCATAGTATTCACATTAATTTGTCATGTCTCAAAGCAAGTAAAGTTGCATTAGGGCTGGTGTACTGCGTTTCTTGTTATTTGTATTCCAAAATTGTTAATGCTGTTGAAATTATAAAACGGTGTAATGTCAATATGCTCAATAAAAACTAAATTTTACTGCTATAATTTGGTTTTCTTACAATTATTTGTGTTATTTCTTGGTAAGTTAAGGTTGAAAATATGGGGAGTGAAATGTTAAAATTCCCACGTATCTGTTTTATTCAAATTTTCTGGCTACTTCTACGCTATTGGCTGTTCATTTGCCCCATAAAAATCAAGAGGCAAAAGAATGTAGTGATGAAACATAATTAAGCTTCCTAATGAAATTCTTGTCCTTAGAAATAAACTGAGAAACATGTATGACCTGTTCAGAGATACACAGAACCCCTTTTATAAAGAGAAGTATACACGGTAATAAAAACAATATGGGCTAAAACTGATGAATGAGAAAGATTGTCAATTAAATCATAAAGTTAACAACTCAAGAAACAAATCTAAAACACTGTGGAATATAATTAACAATGGAAAAACTCATACCCATAAAAACATACATCTACTACAAGAAGGCATTTTTCTTGATAATGCTTCTGATATTTCTAGGACCATTAAATGCCATTTCTTAAATTTAAAGCAGGACACTGTAACCAGTAATACTAGTAATACTATATCTTCTGGAACTCAAAATCTACGTTTCTGAATCATACAAATTCTAATGAAGTTAATACTCTGACAAAATTCCATCAAAAATAGTTGCTCATCAGGGAAAGGTGAAATCATTTCAATAATTCTTAAAAGTTGTAAGCCTGCTCTTCTTAATATATTAGTCTACTTAATGAATTCATCTCTATCTGCATTCACTTTCCCAGAATCCCTAAAAATTAGTATTGTAAGACCACTTGCTAAGAAGAAGAATACACAAGATGTTAGGAATTATCGACGTTTAACCCCAACTTCAGTATTTGGCAAACTCTATGAAAAAATTACATTAGCAAGACTTAACTGTTTTTCTTGAATCTAATAATATCCATAATAAATTACAACACTGCTTCTCGAAGGGCTTCTCCACCACCACTGCTGTTGTTGTGGACTTTATTCATGAAATCAATGGAAACTTGGAACCAAATAAGAAAACAGCAGGTATATTCATTGATCTTTCAAAGGCATTTGATAGTGCATCTCATGAAAAACTGTTGATAAAACTAGAATATTATGAAATAAGGGGTGGAGTTAATGGCCTCATTTGTACAGAGATCTTCTGGCAATATGAACATTTCTTCTCCAAAGTGAAATCAAATTTTCATAGAATATATCCATATGAAATCAAAATTAACACAGGTGTTGTGCAAGGACTTTTGCTATTTCTGATATATGTTGATGATAATCCAAACTCTTCTGATTCCTCTGTAATTTCTTATGCAGATACGATATTAATAAGCAGTGGGCAAAATCTTAGTCATCTAGAAACTCGTCTGTCAGAATCATTAAAATCAATTAAAAGTTATTTGTCCGTGAATGAATTGAAATTAAATGTTGATAAAACTATATTAATCAATTTCAAGTTTTGTCACAGTTACCAACACCAAAACATAAAGGTGGAAGTAGATGTTATTTTTCAGAATGGCGATGCAGAAAATACTGGCATAGTTGCCACATTGTATTTATAAATAAATTGAAATAAATAACAATTACAGTCACCAGCCACAGATGTGGCAAAATAGCGTTTTTAGTTTAATACTTTTCCTAAATCCCAAAACATGTGGAGAAGGAAATACAGGGAAATCAACGTGACGCGTGTTCCTAAAGGAAAGGGTCGGGACTAACATCAAATCCCTAACGCGTCAGCCTTCATCAACAAAGAAAGTATGAGTTTTTACAACTGACTACAGGTTCGGGCAACTTACGAGGTAAAACCAAAGGATGGGTACCTCACCAAGAAGATAAACTTTCTCGTCCACAGGATTTCAAGACACAATGAGAAGCTCCCTGATGTTAGGTAGCACTCCCAGGGGTCGGAAGCTGAACTTTGCTATCAGACAAGTGACAGCTGTTGATAAGTCAATCGAATGTGTTGGTACATCGACTTATCTACCATCTGGCAGCGAATGGTGAAACTACATCTGTTTGACATTACCTTACATATTTACACATTTCACATATTATTAAGTTCTTACAGGGTACGCATCTCGGTTTTATACCGAATGACAAAAAAAAATTATCACTGAGTACTATCAATGAAGTATTATCATTAGAGCCCGGAAGTTCAGGCATTTATTTCGGCTGAAATAGGCAGGCAAAAAGGCATTTATTTTTACGAAAATAGGCACTGAAAAAGGCATTTATTCTAGCTATGGCAGGGTACAGAAAATCATGTAAAATCTAACAAATGATAATAGAAAAGGAAATGAAGTGAAAAGAATTTTGTTATGATTCAAATGAATAAGTTTTTATATTAACACTGAATCACACATAAACATTTACATGGAAACTTGATCTTTGTTTTCTTGGTTGCACATAACTACTAAATATTTCTTCAGATTTTCTACATTTAAACTTAACCGTCTGTCCGAAAGAATATTCTTCACAGCCGAAAATGACCTTTCAACTTCAACCGAAGAAATGGGAGCATTAATAAAGCAGGCTATTGAATTTGGAGTGATATCAATATCAACTCCAAGTACACCGCTCAGAACACTACAAATTGTTTTCAGTTTTTCCAAATCCTCATTCGCGCTAACGACACTTTTGCACTTTTGTGCTACAGCTAAACCTTGTTCTCCAGGCACCTGCATTAAACTCTCTAATGTTGACTCTCTTGAAAGACTTTCATGGCTGACACAAGATTTTCGCCCCTTTTTTCCAGATATGCAATTATCTGAGGCAACTTTCCATAATGTGCGAGGATAAACGCAAGTTCACTGTTTAGTTCTGCATTACTCAAAAGCTTCTTCACTTCACGTACTGATGCAGCTTCATTTTCTGGTAGAACCTTAAATACGTCGCGGATTTTGTCTAGATGATTTGCGTAATACGCAGCAGCGGATATCCAGGTTCCCCATCTAGTCAATATCGGCTGTGGAGGAAGAGCTAATCCTGGCGCTTCTTGTCTGAAAATCCGGGTACGCGAAGGTGATTTGAAGAACACTTTTTTAGTATTCGAAATCAACTTGTCTACCGTAGGATGCAAAGATCTTATCTCTTCAGCAATCCTGTGAAGTCCGTGGATTAAACACGTCACATGAAGCATATTCGGTAAGAGTACTTTTAGTGCTCTGGCTGCCTTCTTCATGTACGGGGCAGCGTCAGTGATGAAAAGTAGAACATTATCATGGCGTATGCCTTCAGGCCACAGAAGTAGTAAGGAATTTGTAAATAATTGAGCAATTGTTGTACCATTCGCTTTCTCCAATTCTTCAGCTCTAAGAAGAAAAGTTGAGAACTCACAGTAAGTCGGCTTCATAGTTCCAATGGCGACATTACCTAGATAGCGTCCTGTAGCGTCCGTAGTTTCATCAATGGAAATCCAAGTGTTTTTATCACCAATTGCTTCACGAATTCTATTTAAAGTTTCTTCATAGCAGATGGTCAGATAGGTTTTCCTTAACGTAGATTCTGATGGTACCATTTCTTTCGTATATTTTTCTTAAAAGGGTCTAAACGTCTGGTTTTCCAATTTCCAAAAAGGAATACCAGCGTCCATGAATGCCTTGCACAGATCGAGAGAAAACTGGGACTGTCTACTGGATGTTGCGTCCACCGCCGAAATTAACTGTTGTTCCTTTTTTCCACTCTTCTTCGCGATTGCAGATTTATGTTTTGTTGTTGCCATATGCTGAGAAATGAAGTACTTCTTTTCATGGTTGACAGCTTTCTCGCACAATTTGCAAAACAGAATAGCACCATCGGTGGAAAATACATCTTCGCCCAATTCACGCACATAGCGATGCAACTTCCTACTTAACGGCACGCTCAATTTCGGCATTATTAATACGATATTTTTTAAAACAATGTTATTCCTACGAAGTAACAGAGCGAACTGAAATATTCTCTTTTGAATCTTCAAATGGCACCAGTGAAAACACTGATATTACTTTCGTTCTTCGAACTCGTGTAATCGCCATTGAGCCGGGCCGTATCGCATGTCATATAGGACCTCCAAGGCGCTCTGCTTTAGTAGTGTGGGATGGAATCCCCCGTGGCAAAAGGAAGCCTGTGGGTGTCAGTGAAAGAAATCGAAGGTTCCTAGCGGGTATCGTCTCGCTTTCTCACAGCGGCTTTTAACACTTCCTGACCCTAGAGCCCGAGTTCAACACTTCCTTTTTGATACCATGCCTTCAAAAAGGCACATAGAAAAAGAATCATATTCATCAGGTGACAGTATCGTTTATATTGCGCCGCAGAGATGTGGTTAACGATCTCAGAGTTGAAATACCTTACTGGAATAATGGAACATTACGTACGCACCTTTCCGACTCTTTGCCCATTGCACGTGGAGTTCCTCAAGGATCGATTTTAGACCCTATTCTGTTCCTACTTTACGTAAATGATATGCCCTATACGATACGAAACGGAAGAACGGTTCTCTTTGCGGATGATACGAACATCCTTTGCAATAAATAAACCGTAAATAGTACAATATCAGATGTTTCAAATTGGTTCCGAAATAACAAATTAATCGTAAACGAAAAGAAAACGGTTTTAATGCAGTTTTCCGTTTCAAATAAACAACTCTGTGCTCCATTGAAAATGAATGGTGCACCATTGACTGGTGTTAAGGCAACAACATTTTTAGGTCTCTCAATTCAGTCAAACCTTAAATGGAACGTCCATTTAAATGAATTGAACAGTTCATTAAGCTACGCGTTCAGAATTCTTTCAAATTCAGTCAGCCTTCATACTGCTCGTTGCGTATATTTCGCGAATGTTCATT
>BLKR01012178.1:0-22686 GCA_011170035.1 Teleogryllus occipitalis | reverse complement strand
GTCTCTGTCGGCACGTCTCTGTCGGCTCGTCTCTGTCGGCACGTCTCTGTCGGCACGTCTCTGTCGGCACGTCTCTGTCGGCACGTCTCTGTCGGCACGTCTCTGTCGGCACGTCTCTGTCGGCACGTCTCTGTCGGCACGTCTCTGTCGGCACGTCTCTGTCGGCACGTCTCTGTCGGCACGTCTCTGTCGGCACGTCTCTGTCGGCACGTCTCTGTCGGCACGTCTCTGTCGGCCCGTCTCTGTCGGCACGTCTCTGTCGGCACGTCTCTGTCGGCACGTCTCTGTCGGCGTCTCTGTCGGCACGTCTCTGTCGGCGCGCGTCTCTGTCGGCGTCTCTGTCGGCAGCGTCTCTGTCGGCGTCTCTGTCGGCACGTCTCTGTCGGCACGTCTGTCGGCACGTCTCTCTGTCGGCACGTCTCTGTCGGCACGTCTCTGTCGGCGCGTCTCTGTCGGCACGTCTCTGTCGGCGCGTCTCTGTCGACAAGTCTCTGTCGACACGTCTCTGTCGACACGTCTCTGTCGACACGTCTCTGTCGGCACGTCTCTGTCGGCACGTCTCTGTCGGCACGTCTCTGTCGGCACGTCTCTGTCGGCACGTCTCTGTCGGCACGTCTCTGTCGGCACGTCTCTGTCGGCACGTCTCTGTCGGCACGTCTCTGTCGGCACGTCTCTGTCGGCACGTCTCTGTCGGCACGTCTCTGTCGGCACGTCTCTGTCGGCACGTCTCTGTCTGTTACTGCCTAGCATCTATCTGTTTCTGTCAGGCAGACTCAACCAATCAACAAATGTACAAATTATAGACTTCCAATTAAGGGATACTATACAGTTGTAAAGCTGATAGTAGGGTACAAGATGAATTGTAGTTGAGATAAAAAGAATTTTCTTCTTTTCTTTTCAGTTTCTTTTTGTTTTACATTTTCTTTTTTTCGTTCTTTTGTGTTTTTCTTTTTTCTTTCGTTTTTTTTCTTTCTTTATTCTTTTTCTTTTTTATCATTTTTCGTTTTTCTGGTGTTTTCTCTCATGTTTTTTCTATTTCATTGTTTTTTCCTCTTTGTTTTTTCTCTTTGGTTTTTCTCTGTTGATTTTTTTCTCATTCGTTCATTCTTTTTCTCTCTCGTTTTTTTCTTAACTTTTTTGGTTTTTTCTTTTACTTTCTTTTCTTTATTTCTTGCAGAATAACTTGGGTAATATAGAAATAAAAATGCTAATTGGATCCCTTCTGCAATGGATTAAAGATATTATCTGTGTCTTTTACTGTAACGAACTTTTATTTTGTACTGTAGGTCTCGTCAAATATTGGATGACTTCCGTGAAGCTTACTATTGGCTCTCTCACAACACAGATAATGATGCAAGAATTATGAGCTGGTGGGACTATGGGTATCAGATAGCTGGAATGGCAAATCGTACTACTTTGGTTGACAACAATACCTGGAATAACAGCCATATAGCATTGGTAAAGTTTTTTTATTTTTTAGTAACCTTCTTTACATGAGTGATTTGTTGTTATTTATTTATTATTATTATTTACATTTTACCACTTGGGTTACAGTTATAAGTTTTAACAATTATGTGGAAATATGTTTCCTGTTTTTGCAATTGCCAACTACTGTTGCAATCTCACAGCTACTTAGCTTGTATCAATTGTTATAAATGATATTCAAATAATTGAAAGTACCTGCTGGAAATCAGACCCCGAAACAAATTCCCATGTAATTGTTAAAACTTACAATTGTAACTTAGTGGTAAAATGTGACGTATAATTGTCAGAGGTACTCTTTACTCATAAAGGTTGTGTGAAGAGTTGACTGTATCAGTGTCTGAAATGGTTAATAACAACTGGGCTTACATAATTTGTTACTATTATTATTATTATTATTATTATTATTATTATTATGATTATATAATTATTGTTGCTGTTACCCTTTTCATTATCATAATAAATTTGTTTTATATTGTAACTATCATATATGCACTGATTCAGGAAAAAGCAGTTCTGGCATTTTTGCCTGTAATTATTAAAAATTAATATACACATACATATCAATTTTCATTTAAAATCTTCGGAAATACAGTAAAACCCCTTTTTTACACTTTTCAGGGGACTGAAGGAAAAAAGTGTAAAATACAGGAAAGTGTAAAATGCAGGAAAGTTAAAAAAACAATAGTCTAAGCGAGTACTTACATGTTTTACTCCAAGGACTTGTTTACATAATTATTATTCAATAACACATATCACACTTTTAATACATTTACAAATTATACTTTAAATACACAAAGTTATTATTTAAAAAAATTTTAAATTGTCATTTGTTTCTTTTTTTTCTGTAATTGTGTTTCTTCAACCTGCCCCTCAACACTATACAATGCTTGGAATGCATCTTCACCAGCTGATCCACTCTCAATGTATTTCCTCAATACAGAGATAGCATTCATTGCTTCTTCAGTTGTTGGAACAGCAGGTTCTGGATCCGGGTCTTCTTCGCTAACTTCTGGTTCCAGGTGGTTCGAAACTATCTCCTCCACAGAAGGTAAAATTGATGTTATAATTTCAGAATCTACATTAATGTAATCTTCAAATGAAGATTCTTCCATTGCCGACCAGTCAACAGGTTCCATCTACTGTTCCTGTTCATATACCTCCCCTTCCGCAAACTTCACTCCAGCCTTATGGAAGCAGTTCGAAATTGTCTCGGGAGTCACGCTTAACCATGCTTTGGCCACAAAATGCATGGCATCAAGAACTGTAATGGTCATAAGCTTAGAGTCCAAACCATTATCTTTCATGAACAAATCTTTTTCAACCAGCATTTTCCTGTACTTCCATTTGAAAGAATGGATAATGCCCAGGTCCAGTGGTTGTAGAGCACTAGTACAATTTGGGGGGAAAAACACCAATTTTACGTTTCTGAGCTGCAGATCTACAGGATGTGCAGGGCATCTGTCGAGCAGTAATAGAATCTTCCTATTTTGTGCTCCCATTTTGGCATCCAGAGCATGCATGGTGGAGGAGAAGATACTGCTGGTCATCTATGCACTACTGTTCGCCTCGTATTTGGTTGGTAAATTTTTGATGTTTTTAAAACACCTTGGCTTTTTAAATTTACCTATTACCAATGGTGGTAATTTTTCTGACCCATCAGCATTTACCATTAACAAAACGGTTACCCTCTGTTTGTTGAGCTTCCCACCATGGCACTTTTCACCTTTGAAACACAATGTCTTACTTGGCAGGATATTATAAAAAAGTCCTGTTTCATCAACATTGAAAATGTTTTTTCTTTCGTAGTCGTGGATAATTGAGGCCAGTTCATGTTTCCACTCGGTCATTGTTTCCCCAACACTTCAACTTTCCCCGCACACTTGATTATACACAATATTATGGCGGGTCTTGAAGCGATCGATCCATCCATTTGATGCTGTGAATTCAGGAATTCCTAGCTTAGCAGCAAACTGGAGGGCTTTCGCTTGCAAAAGGTTGCCATCAACCGGAATACCCGATGCTCTCGTTGCAGTAAACCACTCCGCCACGAGTTTGTCCAACTCATCGTAAGATGATGACCTTACGTATTTTCTTTTTCTTGACATAGCACCACACTGTTTAGCATTAAATTCAATGGTGGTTCTGTTTTTAATAATAGTTTTCAACGTGGAAACCGAGAGTTGAAGCTCCTTCGCTAACTGAACACGTGTTCCCACATGCGCATCAACACGACGCAAAATCTCTATCTTCTCTTTCAAAGAAATGTATTTCCTGTCTTTCTTCTCCATATTTTATCGCCTCCACTACCTTCAAAAAACACGTATCTTCAACAACTGTGTACACGTGAACTATGTACACGCACACAAAAAAAAAAACACGTATCTTCAACAACTACCTTTCACACAAACACACCGAACACCACAAGCTGACTACGAGACGAGAGACCACGAGAGACTATCACTGACTTCCGTCTATAAAGCATGCGGTATAACAGGAAATGGCTAACACCACCTGAAAAAACGGGTTACATGCGACGATTTCCGCCGAAATTGATTCAAACATCAGTTTTGACAAAGAAAAAGAAAAAAGAAAAAAAAAGGAAAAAAAAGAAAAAGAAAAAGAAAAAAAAAAGAAAAAGAAAAAATCGGCGTAAAAGACGGGAAGCACTTTAATATTGAGTTGTAAATTGCGGGAAAAGAATGCATTGTAAATATAGGCTTTTTAACGGGACCAACGAAAAACGACGTAAAAGGCAGGAAAGCATAAAATGCGGGAACGTAAAAACGGGGTTTTACTGTATAATTTCCTGCATCCTCGTGACTGTATCATTGTTTGAACAATTGGAGTAAGATGGAAATAAGAGTTTTTTTGCATTATTACTTGGGCATTAAGTATATTCTGCCACAAAAAATTTTTCAGACAAGATGGCCCATTAGCCATAAAAAATTAAAAACTGATCAGGTCACTGGACAAAATCTGTGTTATTTGGTGGTATTGGAACCACATCTGACGGTACAATTGGGTACTTTTTGAGGAACGCAAATTGATAAGCTCTTTCTTCACAATAGAAGATGGCAACAAGCGTTGTGAAAAGAGATAGCAATAAACATGCATGAATTATTATGTCGTTTTGTAAACTTCATGGAAAAATGGTTGCATTGAAAGTGCTTACAAGGAAATGGTTTATAAAAAGTCAATTTTACGTGTCCCTAAAAGAAATTACAACAAATTATGTTCAAGTTACATATGTACAATCTGCTTATCTGGTATAAAATTAGAAAAGAAATGTTCTTTGCAGGTTTGTTATCTAGAACCGTTTTAAATGGAGTATCTTTTTTTTAAAATTTATTTATTCATTTTACGTCAAAAACAGTTAAAAACTCTTTGTGTGCTATTAGGAGAAGTGAATTCTGTGCATGTTTTCAAGATTCTGTGATCACTACCCTAAGCCATATACTACTTCAGTTTTGAATACAGAAAGAAAATGAGTGTTTTTTGCAAGGATTGTTAACAAAATATTCGCTCCGGTGTAATAAAATCTACTTTTAAGGGTAAATCAGCAATCAATTTGGGCTCTTATCCCTCATCATGTCCTTCATCAAGAAATAATACTTCCCGCTGTGACAACATAAGGAACGATAATTTGAATAACTATATTTGCCACTGAAATCTAGATGATGTGCACAGATAATGAAGTTATGTTTATGCCCAGAAGCAAAACAAGGTGCTATCTCAGCATTTGCTCAAAGGACCAGGGAAACTGGACTAAAAATTGAGATGGGGGTCATTGACCAGGAAGCTGCTGTACAATACTTGTTACAGGTTGTTTAGAATTATACAGTCCAAATGGTAAATAATACATTAAATATCACCGTTATAATTAATGGTACTTTCCTTTTGATGCTCAGTAGAATCTAATTGTATAGAAACTGTGATGCAGCAGAAACGATTTTACTTGGCATTTAAACTTTTCTATGAAATTTAATCGTTTAATGTCATCTGGCAAAGTGTTGTAAAATAATGTACATGTATTGTATGAGAATTTTTTGTGTGCTGTTGATACTGTCACCCGATGAATATGATCACTATGTTGAGTGTTACAGGTAGAGGGCGGATTTTAATGAAATGTCTTTTTTTTTCTTTTTGCTTTAGAACAATGCCATTTAGTATAGAAATTCACATTATGTTATGACAAAAGGAAATTGATCATTATTTTGCATTTTTTGTCGATTTTCACTAATAAGTCATTTTTAATACATTTTTTGCTGATTTCATCAATTTAAATGTCATTTTTAATGGTACGTGCCTCAAATAACACCGTGTATACTCAAATATACCCTGCTCTCGAATATTACCTGCACCCTTATTTTACGGAAAGGAATCTAAAAAAAATCCTTTCTTCAGTTTTATTGCAAAAAAATTGTTCCATTAATATTACATGGTTTAAACAATCCCGCACCTGCAATAAAAGAAAAATAACTAAGTTTGTGTTGTCATGAATAAGAACCGCAAAATTTTGATAGAAAAAGGACTTATGCCACACTTCCTAAAGCTCTTCTCCACCAGAGAAAGCTCAATCGCGTCCCAAGCACTTCTGATCCATCCACAGAATTGTGAAATGTTCGGCTGCTTGATCTTTCCGGTTGGGGTGTACTCGTGGTTTGCCTCTGCCCTCCACCTCGTATAGTATTGCTTAACCACAACCTTGAATGGGCGATTAATGCACACATCCAGAGGCTGCAAGTACAGACATTAGATCTCCTGGGATGAATACCAATTCAATTATCCTCCTAGTTAACAAATTCCGTACTTCCTCTGTGGGGTGGTCATGGAAGCTGCCCAATACCATCAGGTTGGGGAAGTTTAAAAGTGCTCCAGGGCGACATCGCCAAACTCTTAACCCAGTCCTGCACAAGGTCATTGTCCATCCAACATTTTGTTTCTGCCTTCACAATAATGCTGGGAACATCAATTCTTGGGATGGTTTTCCATTTAAAAATTATATAGGGAGGCAACTTCCGCCTGTCAGCAGTAACACAGAGCATTACTGTGCACCTTAGCTTTTCACAGCCTCCTGTTCTCACCATAACGCTCGATTCCCCCTTTTTGTTTACAGTGTAATTTAATGGTATCTCAAAATATATAACGGTGTGATCGACATTGCTGATTTGCGACAATAAATAAGAATTCGATTTTCGCAAACTAATCACATAATTGTGGAAATCGATTACCTTTTCTCCAAAATCGCTAGGTAACCGTTGGACCATGTTGGTTTTCCTGCGGAAGGTCAACCCACTGTGCTTAAAAGCAGGCGCAAGCCACCTGTGGCTGGCCTTGAATCCTGTGATTCAAAGTTCCTTTGTAATAGCCAGCACTTTCACTTGGCACATCTCATTCAAAACGGCAGAACCAAACTCTTTTTTCCTCAATATAGTTACACATTTTGATCTGAATTTCTAGAAACTTTGCTTTCTGACCTCTAAATGCCCGCCGATTAACTTTCTTTTGTCCAAGACGCGTTTTGTTTCTATGCCAGTCACGAATACAACTCTTGTGTACACCATACTTTCTTCCTGCTGAGCGGTCACCAATTTCTTCTGCTTCATCTATCACCCATAATTTTTCTTTTGCTGTGAAAGATCTCCTGTGAGAACTTGGAGAAGCCATTACAACCAACGGGTGACTGGTAAACATGTATTGTACCTCAATGAATGCATTCAACTAACCCACGCTGTCCTGTGACCACATGCAATACGCTTCTACTTCGCGGCACCGACATTGACGCAAATGTTACCCGCACCCCAATTTTGAGGTAGCAATTTTTGAAAAAAAAAAATGCAGGTTATATTCGAGTATATATGGTATTTACGAGATGCAACAAATGTTCTTCACTGAATTACACAGCCTATTCAATTTGTTCGCTCAGAAATTAAATAAATAAATAAATAAATAAATAAATTAATAAATAAATAAAATAATAAAAAATAAATAAATAAATAACGTAAATAAATAAATAAAATAAATAAATAAATTGTTTTGAGAGCTGTTGTGAGGATGTAATTCTTGTAATGTATATGAGCGCCATTGTCAGTTCATCTGATTTTGGGATAACTAAAGGCAGATATTTCCTGGTAAAGAACAGTCCAAACCAAAAGTTTGCAAGCTGAATTCACTCAAATGAATGGAAGAAGCCTTGATTACATCAGTAATGTATTCAACTGCTTGAGTTGTTCATCTGAACTGGTTTTGATAAGATTTTTTATGTAATTTTTCTTTGGTTTTAGGGCATTTTTAAGAGCATTTTATTAGTCATTTTTGGCAATGTTCTAGGTCACCAAAATCTGCCCCCTAGTTATAGTTATAGACATTGGTGTTTTCTGAAAATATATTGCTGTCCTTAAGCAAACATTTTTGACAAAAATCACTGATGCCGGCCCAGTGGCCGAGATCGCTAAGGCAGTAGTGTCGTAGTGATCTCTGACCGAAGGGTCGCGGGTTCGAGTCGGGCATGGTTGTATTTGTGTTCGTCCTTTCACCCCTTATCATCAATCACCATATCGTTTCATCCACATAGTTACCATACCGTTAACAGCAATAGTGGTCGCTAATGACCTAAGATGTTGATGCGACCTTAAATAACAAAAAAAAAAAAAAAAAAAAATCACTGATACGTATCGTAAAAATTTTGTTTCAACTTCATATTGAGTAGTAGTTTTGTTAAATATAAGTTGATCAATTGCCTTCATTGAATTTTGTGTGATCCGTGTAGGTACATTTATTGTAATATTTAAACTGAAGGAATTAATTAAATTTAGAAACAGTTCTTCCTCGCAAGATTCAACCAGAAAATCTATGTTAAAATCTCCAAACAGTTCTTTCTCGCAAGATTCAACCAGAAAATCTATGTTAAAATCTCTGTAGACAACAATGGATTCAAAAGAGCGTTTGCTGACTGTATTAAGTGTCATCTCGGGTTTTTCTAAGAATAAAATATAATATGCAGCTCTCTTTGTTGGAGGCCTGTAGATGCAAAGTAATAACATTTTTAGCGAAGGAAGATAAATAACAGAAATTTCGAAAACATTTTCAATGGAATACGCATTTAATTCCATCAAGGAGATAGAATCAATATTATTTCTAACGTAAATACAAGAACCCCCATATGTAGGACCTTTATACAATTGTCTCTCTGTCCAATAAAAGCCTGCTAGGTAAAAGTTTGGAATTGGGAAAATGCTAAGTTCGTTAGGAGATAACCAATGTTCTGTAAAGCAAAAAACATCCAATTGATCATCATTAATGATTATGATTATATTGATTTATTATGATTATTATAAACACTATTGAGTAACAATTATATACAAAAGTTTTTGTATAGAAAATATAGGAAAAATATGAAAATATTGATCTCAGAAATGATCCTAGTATCTGAAAAAAAAAATGGAAGAAAAATTGTTATGAAACAGAGATCCTTCCTTCAAGATTTGAAGGGAACTGTTATTAAGTGATGGCCTGACAGACATGATTTACTAGCATAAAATATTAGGGAGTATGGGGCATTTAGGAATAAGTGGACCTATCAAAATTGTTTATATCCAAAGAATGAATTTTTTTTATGTTACATGCAGAAAAGAAATGTTAAAAATCATGCTTGCTGCACATTTAAGTGAAGAGTCTTCTCTGTGTTTAGCAAGACATTCTTTATTTTGGCCTTAGATGAAAACAAAAATTGAAGATTTTATTGAAAAATATTCCATATGCATCTGTTTTCAATGAAAAAGCCAAAAGGAAACACTGTTGCTGTGACATTTCTGTGAACTTGGAAGAAGTGGGGCATAGATTTATTTTCTTGCAGAAGGAAACAATATTTGATATTGGAATATTATTATTCTCATTAGTGGTGGTTGGACAAGATGCAGGATTTAAAAAACAACAAACAAACACTGGGTTTATTAGAAGAGATTTCTGGGCTAATTGGCCATGATCCAATTGGAGTTAAAAGGCCAAACGTTTCATCCACAGCTGCAGTTGATGCCAGCCAATGCTGACCTGGACCCTTCGCCCGAGAACCCGCCGCCACTGCAGATGTCCACCACAACTGTGGATAAAGTGTTTAGCCTTCCAGCACCAATTAAACCGTGGTCTAAAAGACTGGAAATGTGTTCTAATATTGAATCTGGTCATGAAAGCCTTCAATGCTATAACCCAATGGGTGCTTTGGGGTTTATTTGAGTTTATTGGGATTTTTTAATGGGAACATTAATTGTTAAATTAATTCATATAAAATTCTGATTTTCATAATTTGAAAAGTGAAATTGAAGTACATTTAGTAGTATACTTTTCGTTCATCCAAAGATGTAGAGGTGTAGGGTACAAGGTCTTGGGGAAAAAAAAAAAAAAAAAACGGTCCAAAGAATCTTGTCAAGTAGAACATTAAATTTTTTGCCTATCCATTGCAAACTATTGAAGCCAGAAGGTGAGAAGCAAGTCTCAGAAAAGAAAGACAAGAAACTATAAATAACAAATCAGATATTCGAAAAAAGTTAGTTGTGATAAAAACACAAAAGATGTGAGGGAAATAAATGAGAGAGAAAATGTAATTATGTTAATTCATTCTCAAGACCATCTTTGTTGACATTTTGGAGTATGCAGAAAGAAGTTAAAAGGTGGAAAGTATTTGATAAAGTTGGATGGAAATAATATAAAAGAAATGGAGTTCTTTTCAAGATGACTTTATTTATGTGTGAAACTTAACCCCTGGGTTGTAAAATCAAGCATTTTTCAACTATTTTATTACTTATTTAGCATCAAATAACTCAACATAATTTCTAATTATATATGTACTCTGCCAGGTAGATGAAAAGAGTTTGGATGGATGAAGGGGTTGAAGAAAATAATGACATATGAATCAATTTTTTTTTTTTTTTAAACTACACTACTGTTTGTGGAAATTGCAACACCGCGAAGGAGCGGCATTGAACGCATCGCATTTCGTGGATAAGTTTGTGACATTGAGATCGCCAGGTGATTACATTTACAACGCCGCCAGTCACGTGGTTGCGACGTAGGGACGGCTTATCGCACCATGTTCGGGTATAAATAGAGGCGCCTTGGAGAGGCTACAAACAGTGACAGGTCGACCCTTGGCTCGCACAAGTTGTCTGTAAGTCACACCATGCCTCGTCGCCGACAGCGAGTGCAGTACGAACACTTGACGGACTTCGACCGTGGCAGGGTCGTCGGGATGCGAGAAGCTGGGTTGTCCTACCGCCAGATTGCCACACGTCTGGGACGAGCCGCCAGTACCATCATGCGAACATGGCGTCAGTGGTCTGCGGAAGGTCGTACCCACCGCCAGCGTGGGACAGGGCCTCGCTATCACACTTCGGCGAGGGAAGATCGACACCTCTACCGTATGGCCATCACCGATCGCACAGCGACATCCACCACGTTAGCGCAGCAGTGGAATACAGTGACAAGTCACAGCATGTCCGCCAGCAGTGTTCGGCGCCGTCTTGTACAAAGGGGCTTGATTGCTCGCCGCCCCTTGTTGCGCCTTCCACTGACTCTCGACAACAGACGCCTCCGACATCTGTGGGGCGTCGAACATCGACATTGGCGGGCTGAGTGGCAGCACGTCATCTTTTCCGACGAGTCCCGCTTCAATTTGTCCAATAACGACGGTCGTATACGTGTTCGACGACATCGCGGTGAACGCAATCTGGAGGGATGCATTCGCCAGCGTCATACCGGCCCAACACCCGGTGTAATGGTATGGGGTGCCATTGGCTACCACTCACGGACCCGCCTACTCCGCATTGAGGGAAATCTCAATGCCCACCGGTACATCGAGGAAGTCGTGAGGGCGGAGGTCGTGCCCTTCGTACAACGCTCGCCTGGAGCGATATTCCAGCAAGACAATGCGCGACCCCATATCGCTCGCATCATGCAACGTGTGTTCAATGAACACAGCTCCTTCCGTGGCCGGCTCGTTCCCCTGACATGTCGCCAATTGAACATGTGTGGAGCATGCTTTCCCAGAGGCTGGTCCGCCAGGCACCTCCGCCAGCTTCCACCGCCGAACTCTGGACGCGGCTTGAAGGAGCATGGCAGGACCTGCCACAAGAAGCGATACAGACTCTTATTAGCTCAATGCCGCGCCGTGTACAGGCTCTTGTGGATGCGCGTGGTGGCTTCACAACTTACTGACTTGGCATGTATCCATGTATTTGATGGTACTGCAAATGAAATAATGTAGTGCCTGTGGCATGGGTGCACAGTACATTGAATATCATTTCCCTAGATCCATTCGTTCTTGGTGTTGCAATTTCCACAAACAGTAGTGTATAATTAATACAAATCAAAGAACCCTAAAAATGTATTCTTATTTAGTTTTGTAGAGAATACATCTAGATTCAATTTTCATTCTGAAAACTTGTTTGAACAACATGCTGATTAAATTATTATATACAAAAGTTTGTGCCAAGAAACAAGAAAAATCTTTCCTGCTGCATAACTGTATCTATAGAGAATCTGTCGGTAGAGACCACCAAGCATCAAAAAGGAAAGTAATATTGATTTTAACATTGATATATAAGGCATTGATGTTTAATGCATTAGACTATTGCTTTAAAAGACTTAATAGGACTATCAGAAGTATTGTACCTCAACTTTTGGACCAGTGATCCCCACCTTGATCAGGTTTTTCGTTCAGTATTAGCCATGGGTTTGGGCTCAAAATCTTCAGTATGCCATTCTTAAAATGCAATATCTCTGCCAGCTGTAAATGCAGAGGATCAATCACAAATTTTTTCATGAAATGTTCAAACACTACAAAAAAGTGCTATTGAGTTTTGTATTTGAAATGGGAGAAAATTATAACCAAAAATGTAAAATAGTTAAAATATTGTTGTTGCAATTCATATCTGTTTAGAAAGAAATTGCTATAAAAATTGGAAGACCGTATGTGCTCTTCCAATATTCCAATTTCATGTTTATTTATTTTGAATTTTGAAAATTTGTAGTTTAGTTATTTGGAATAAGTTTAAATGATATTTTACATTATTATTAGTGTTTTTTCCAATTTGTTATTAATAGAATGATACATTTTCAGGTAGGAAAAGCTATGTCATCAAATGAAAGTGAAGCCTACAAAATTATGCTTTCCTTGGATGTTGATTATGTGTTGGTAATTTTTGGTGGAGTAATTGGATACTCAGGAGATGACATCAACAAATTCTTATGGATGGTGAGAATTGCCGAAGGAGAACATCCAAAAGATATAAGGGTATGTAATTTCTTACCTGTTTTATGGAAGAACACAAAATGAAAGTGATACCTTATTTTTCTTCTATTGACTGTAGGAACTTGTTTAGTGAAGCTGAGGATTAAAATTTTATGAAAACTCTCCTTAAATAGGTTATGATTATAGAGTTATCAAAAGTAAGTTTTCAACTCTTGTTAAAATTGATTCCTACTCTAAAGTTTGTTTTACCAAGGGTAATTACACTTAATTTTCACCATCCTTATGATAATTTACATTCATGTCTTCACCATCATTGCTGTGTGATCAAATAACTTTTTATCAAGTTTTATAGAAGCATTAGAAGTAATGTAGGAACGAAGTTCAAATATTATTTACATATATTACTTTATCTTCATTTTATGATCTCACCATGTGATACTTACAATGTCTCAGCAGATTCGTTGTATATAACCTGCATTCTGGATTTATGGAGTTTTAAATTTTGTGGCTGTAATTAAAAATGAACTCTATGAGAATGAGTGATCAAAACTCGAATCTGCTGGTGGTCTAGGGGACAAGTGGTGGATGAAAGGATTGTGTAGAGCTCATCCCATTTAACTCGATAAGTACCACAATACCCAAGTGGGGATCACAAGCATTTGATATTACTTCATTGCTGTTGTTGCTGAATATTTTAGAACCATCATAATTTCCTGTTTCTGAGAATTAGTGCCCATAGCAGATGTTTTGTAGAACTTAAACGAGGGATGATGAGCGTCCTAAATCAAGCTTGCTACTACTTTTCTGCCATCTGACAGAGATGCGTATTTGTTTGATTCCTAAATTCATCATCCAAGAAAGCTCTCGTGATGCTTTCTTAATGAGGTGGTGCAATATCTTGTTCCTATGTTGTTTTACAAAATGGTCTGTATTGCATAAAAAAATAATCTGTATTGTACAAGTATATGTAATGTATCATTTCAAGGTAATTTCAGTTGTCACAGTATGTTCAAAAACATTTGGTTCAATAAGGCCACTAGCATTAATTCCTGCCCCCACAGTAACACAAGGGGTGCGCAATTCTGCCTCCAAGACCTTATGAAGCTATTCTGAATTCCAATAGATCCAAATGTGTCTGTTTACTCTCCCATTAAGTTTAAAAGTTGCCTCAACACTCTTAAAAATTGTCAGCTTCTTGTTGTATTTTGTACTTCTCACATAATTCTTTACACCTATTGGGATCCCATCGAGATGGGTTGGTCCACGTCCTGACGGGGGGATACAGAGAGGGCTCTCAAGTATTCCTTTCCTTCACAAGTCACTTTTCTTCTCCCCATTGTACATTCTCATTCTTCTATGCCATCCTGTCTCTTTTCTTCTCCCTCTTTCATTTCACTGGCTCCCTCTGTATGCTGAACGCCCATCCATGTGTTTGCCGTGCATGGCGACCCGTGTCGGAGGGAATGTATGTCCTGGCGGTTGAGGGGCCTGTCTGTTTCACAATTACTCTCCTCGTGCTCCTTTTTTCTTGGCATCCAGGGACACGTGCTCTTAAGTATTTTGGGGAACATTCCTTGTAGGTCTCAATACACTTGCTTTGGCTACGGACTCTTCTAGACGGGTGGACGGGAGCTAACCCACTCCCGATCAACTGGCTTGGACTAGGTATTGTACTGAACTCCAGGGTGAGCGGGGTATCCACGGCGGTGCAGCACTGTGGTTACCCCCCACTATATCCCCGTGGCAACCCTGGCACTCCGATGGAGTGTCCCCTTGTTGGGCTCCGTGGGGGGTGGGGACCATGGGGATGAATCTGATATCCTCTTAATGGATAAAAAAACCTACCCCCCGCCCTCTTCCATAAGGAAGAGGAGATTTGTTGGTGAAACAGTAAATCTTGAGAATTTTTTTTGTAATGAGTCAGACAGACCTACTAAGCCCCGCTTTCTCGTCATGTCAAGTAAAAGAGAAAATGAAACTATGAAGAGTGTCAGCCCTATAAAACTTGCCAGGGAAATTGAAAAGTTTGGTATATTTCAGTCGGTGGTCTGTCAGAGAAACGGCACAATCCTTTTTGAATGTCGCTCTGACGAACAGATCAGAAAGATCCTTGACTTTAAAGAAATAGCTGGCCTCCAGGTGCATGTGTCCGCCCACCCGACCTTGAACCTCTGCAAGGGTGTGATAAATCACAAAGACTTCTCTACTGAATCGGAAGAAAATTTGAAAGCCTTCTTCCAGCCATATGGTGTGTCAGAGATTTACAGGATTCAGCAGAGAGTAAATGGGGTACTCATTCCTACCTCAACTCTAATACGGACTTTCGACCGTCCATCTCTAACAGAGAAGATATCGTGTAGCTTCTACAATCTCCGTGTCAGGCAGTATGTTCCAAACCCTCTGCGCTGCTTTAAATGCCAGAGGTTTGGCCATACGCAACCTCGCTGCATGAGCGCTGCAGTCTGCGTGCACTGTGGAAGGGAGGCTTGTATTGACTCTAACTGCTCCGCAGAGGCAAAGTGCGTTAACTGTTGTGGAAAACATCCATCAAATTCTAACCAGTGCCCCATTTTCTTAAGAGAAAGAGAGATCCAGAAGATCAGGGTCTCTGAGAAAGTTTCCTTTCCAGAGGCACGACGCCGTTACCAGACGTGAAACCCTGTGGACATGGCCCGAAGTTTCGCTGACACCGTGGGTCAACATAAAGTAAATTCTGAAACCCAGACACCTAAAGCCTCCACTTTGCGCGATGCTACCTGCCAGGTGTCCTTTGATGACATCGGCGGAGATGCATATCCCAAATCTCTTGTCCAGCCTGAAACAAAATCGGAAACAAAAACCATAAATAATTCAACAAACACTCAAACACATCCAGAGAATCTGAGGCCGACAGGCCCTATTGCTAGATCTAGGTCGCCTGTCTCAAGGGACCGTGGTGTCCCAATACATGCGACCCTCTCCAGCAGTAGTCAAGATGACTCTGCTGGGAATGAGGAACTCCGTATGAACCAACCCATTACTCTCCAACAAAGAAGGAAAAAGAAGAAAAAGAAACCCGATACATAACCCACCCTAGAACCAAAAACCTAAGAACTAGAAACTATGGCTCTCCTCTCATGGAACATAAATGGCTTTCGTACCCGTTTGGATGAATTAAAGTTAATAATGTCTATACATAGACCCGTGGTTATCTGCCTGCAGGAAACACATCTCCGTTCTGAGCACTCCCTCTCTCTACGCGGCTTTTCTTGCTTCAGGCAAGACGTAGACGATGGCCTCTGCGCCCATGGCGGAGTCGCCACTTTTATCACAGACTCTCTGGTATCGAAAGAAATAGACATACGAACCACTCTCCAGATATCTTGCATTCGTGTAAATTTCCGACCTATTTCTGTTACCATTTGCAATGTTTATATCCCGCCTGGACAAGTCATGTCACAGAAAGAACTGGAAGATGTGCTCTCTCAGGTGCCTACACCTTTTCTTATTGTGGGGGACTTCAACGCCCACAACCCTGCCTGGGGTGGCACAAGGTCGTGCACGAGAGGCAGGTTACTTGAAAATATCATAGATAACCAAAACTTAATTCTCCTAAATTCTGGCGAAAGCACACACTTTTCTGTAGCTTCTAACACATTCTCGTCCGTGGACCTGTAGTCCCTCCGTTTCTACAATCTTCGAGTGGACTGCCCTTGGCGACCTGCATGGCAGTGACCATTTTCCCATTCGGGTCAACCTCGATATTCCCGATCTGAACGTTGCTCGCCCTCCTCGGTGGCTAATCCACCGAGCTGAGTGGGAAACATTCGAGAAAGAATTACGAATATCGGAAAACTGCCCAAACGACATCGATGCTATGGTTGCCCATTTTAATAACGTCGTCCTTCATGCGGCCTCATTTGTCATCCCGAAGTCGTCGGGCCATGCACGACACCCCCCGTGCCAAGGTGGAACGCTGATTGTGCCACCGTGGTCCATGATCGGAAGAGGGCATCGGCAAAACTTAGTAGGTTCCCAACCATGGAAAACCTAATAAATTATAAAAGATCCTGAGCCAGAGCTAGATTAACGATATGGGAAAGTAAGGATGCGTCCTGGAGAGCCTACATCTCGTCACTCTCTTGCCGTTCATCCCCTAAACTTGTGTGGAGAAAGGTCCGACAGATCGGTGGAAGACTCCCTTCACCGTCTATTTCAGGGCTTATGGTAAATGGCAATCTCCTTACCTCTCCACAAGAAATTGCTGAAGAAATGGCCTCTCATTACGAACAAATCTCCAGCTCCGTACACTATCCTTCTGGCTTTCAAAAAACGAAAAGAAAAATGGAAAACTGTAAATGAGACTTCTAGAGTCGCATGGAGCAAGATTACTATGCCTTTTTCTCCATGCACGAACTCTCGTGTGCCCTCGCTTATGCGAAAAATTCTGCTCCAGGATCAGACCAGATACATAACCAAATGTTGAAACACCCACCTGAAAATGCACGTTTGTTTCTCCTCGGCATTTTCAACAAGATTTGGGCTGAACATGCTATACCAAGGATTTGGCGTGAGGCCATCGTTCTCCCAATCCCTAAAGAAGGAAAGGACAGAACAACCCCCTCAAGTTACCGCCCAATCTTGCTCACAAGCTGTGTGTGCAAACTTTTAGAGCGAAAGGTAAATACACGTCTGGTCTGGCTCCTGGAACAAAAGAATCTATTTACACCTCTCCAATGTGGCTTCAGGAAGCACAGGTCAACCATGGACCCTGGCTACGCAGATTTCCACTTCTTTCGTGCTACGTCAGCACCTGGTAGCAATTTTCTTCGATATAGAGAAAGCGTATGACACCACCTGGAGGTACGGTATTCTTCGCACCTTGCATACTTGGGGCCTTAGGGGACGGCTCCCTTTGTTTCTAGTAGGTTTTCTTTCATCAAGATCTTTCCGCGTCCGCCTTGGCGACGTGTTATCCTCTAGTCACCAGTTAGAAAACGGTGTTCCCCAGGGATCGATTTTGAGCGTCACTCTGTTTGCCATTGCTATCAATAGTATTGCATCAGTTATCCGGGAGCCTGTGAAAGCATCACTGTTCGTTGACGATTTTGCAATTTTTTGCTCCTCCAAGAGCGTGCACGTTATTGAGAGGCAACTACAACTTGTGCTCAACAAACTGCAGGAATGGAGCGAAGAAACAGGATTCAAGTTCTCTACCTCAAAACCCACTTGCATGCACTTTTGCAGAATCCATCACCTCCATAATCACCCCGACCTTTTTCTTGGAGGACAGCAGCTTCCATTCGTTGAATCGCAACCTTCCTTGGACTCACATTCGACAAGAGCCTAACCTGGCGAAAACACATCCGTAAACTACAGGGCCGATGTGTATCACCTATGAATCTCCTTCGCACTCTTACTGGTAGCTCTTGGGGCGCAGACCGTGTTTGTCTTCTGCGTTTGTATAGAACTCTCATCCGCCCTATCTTGGATTACGGATGCATAGTGTATGGGTCAGCCTCTCCATCAACCCTCCGGCCATTAAATACCATACACAATGCTGGCATAAGGATTAGTACAGGCGCCTACCGCACGAGTCGCATCGAATGCCTCTTGGCCGAGGCTGGAGAACCATCCCTGAGCCGAAGGCGGGATATTCTGATTGCCTCGTATGGCGCGAAATTATCCAATGTTGATACTCCCTCGCGTCAAGCAGTCCTCCATCCAACCCACCTGACTTCATATGCGCTTAGACTGTCATTACCCCATCCCCTGGGTGTCCGTCTCCGTATGCTCTTAAAGAAGCTTCATATAAAACTACCCAACCCTGTGAACCCCCCCCCCCGAAACCTTGTTTCCCCTTGGAAACTACACCGGCCGATAATAGATCTTAGACTGTCTAACCTTCCTAAATCCTTAACTCCCCCAGTACATTCTTATCGGAATTTGAGGCGATAAAATCTACGTATCCTGGCCATTTCTTTATTTACACCGATGGCTCCTCCCAAAACGGCAAAGTCGGATGTGCCTTCTACTGCAGTAGATCCACGCAAGGTTTTCGACTAGACTCTTCGTGCAGCGTCTATACCGCAGAGAAGTATGCGCTCTTGGAGGCACTTAAATATGCTGGATCGATGTCACTAAAGAAAGTAGTGATCTGCAGTGATTCCAAAAGCTCTCTTGAATCCATCTCCTCCTTCTCGTCTTGTGACCCACTGACAATGACCATCCAACAGCAAATCCACCATCTCTTGGTCCGCCACTATATTTTAGTCTTTTGTTGGGTCCCTGGACACGTGGGAATAAGAGGAAATGAAATAGCTGACCAGGCAGCAAAGTCTGCCTCGAAGAAAAGAGAATTAGACATCTTCACAGTCCCCACGGAAGACACTAAGCTCTTTATAAAACGCTCTATCCGCAGTGAATGGCAAACAGGGTGGCATAACTCAGATTTTAAGCTCACGAGAATCAAGGATTCCATAAATCCTTGGTCTTCCTCATCTCGTGATGCTCGGCGAGAGGAGATCATTTTAACACGCCTCCGAATCGGTCACTGCCATTTCTCCCACGGTTATCTCCTCCACGGGGACCCACCCCCTATATGCGAATACTGCAAAATAGATCTTACTGTGGAGCATGTTCTCTTACACTGTGTTAAGATAAGAGAGAGCCGTCGAAGGCATGACCTTGCTAGCTCCCTTGCGGAGATTCTTAGTAATGACGAATCTTCTCTCTGCAAGCTTTTTGGTTTTTTGCGAGAGACTGGCTTGTACACCCTTATCTAAGAGAAGAGGATAATGCCAATAATTGGCTTTAGCTCGAGATTTTAAACAAAAAAAAAACTATCTGGCAATTTTCTGCCAAACCCTTTTATACATTCCTTCTCAGTTTTACTTTGCTTTCTATTTAAAGATTTTAATTTTTCTCTGTTAGCTTGGCACTGCAATATTATGCACTGGTCTTAAAATAATTTGACAAGGGCGCAAATGACCTTAGCCGTTGAAGCGCCCTTAAACTCAACCAATTAATCAATCAACCTATCGGGATCATCCTTGTTCAAGCCTTGAAGGAAAGGAGGGTAATATGGTTTGAGACCTAGAAATTTCAACATCTTTCCAAAGTTTGTTCTTGATAAACCATACTCCCTGGATGCTTTTCATGGAGATTTTATTGGAGACTGTATGACTTTGCGCTGTGGTCAAAAGATTTTCTTCTGTAGTAACTAATTTCGTCTACCTGATCGCAGAAGATATGCCACTGACCCAGTCTTTTCAAACCTTTTATTCAAGATATGAATTACTACCATAATGGCTGTATAGGGGAGCCATGGTGGCTCAGTGGTAGGGCTCTGGTGTCTGGACCTGAAGGATCCAGGTTTGAATCCTGGCGTAGGCTGGAATTTTTATATGGAGATTTCCAATCAGGGCAGCTCTGACGTCAACTCAGGCTCCTTTCGAAGTGAGTACCAGAATATTTTCTGGGGGCTGGAGCATTGTGTTTGCCAAATAACCTTCTTGTGCCAACAGCGACAAATAGATGGATACCTTCATCTTCCCTGTGGGCCACATCAGCCTATGTGCAATTGCACAGGGATACCTTTACTTTTAGCGGCTGTATAGTGTTTGGAAAATGTTGCGTAAATAACTCTTTTACATCTTGGTAATTATGGTCATGTAACCACCACCTTTGCATTAAAGATACACATTCATTCACTGTCAACTTTCTGTTCATGGTAAACATCACTACTTGGCTGATTAAATCCTTCATGGAAACACCTACTCAAACTGTGTATGGTTCATTAACATCAACATAAACTTGTTTCTTACTATAATCAATTGACTACTGAATAACTGCTATTGCCAAGTGATTAATAGCCCATCCTGGACTTAAGCAACTAATAGAATTCATTGACACCCTAAAATTATTTTTCTATTGTGATTACTTCTTTATGGGTTTTAAAATCATAAAATGTAGAGAAGAGACATTTTTGTAGTTTTGAAAACATTACTAAATGTACATAACTATCCAGTTAAAAGAACATTAGGACAAAAACTTGTGGTTCATGTAATAACTAGGCTCATAATGCTTCAGACATAGTAACAGTTTTGTTCATTTTAAAAATTGGATCTTAATGCGTTAATGTTCCATTAAAAATTGATTGGTGGAAACCCCAGATATTATCAATTGGAGCATCTCTAGAATTCTCATACAAGCAGCGGTTGAGCATAATAGTTGTTTGGCTTATGTCAAAAACTTGTACACTGTCTAGATTCGAATCTACCTCTCACCTCTACCAAGCTTCAGTAGCAGACTGAACATTTGTAATAGAACTACACTTGCATCTCTTATATCTCGCTCTAAAACTGCCACATTCCTTTTTCTCATATTGGACTGTCCTGACCATTATAGTTTGACCTGCATGCCATATCTGCAGAAAATTTCAGAACTCATTGTAAATTCATTACCTAATTGGTGACTGTACTCTACTTGTTAACAGCTGGTTGTGGTAGGGACAGCCAGTTGTGCAGAGAATAGATGATGTGATACAAAAATCAAATAATTATATAATGGGAAATACTGAAAAACTTCAATAGTTATGACTGAAGAAGTATCCATAGCCTAACCAATTCTTTTAAGAAAAGTGAATGATACATTGAAAGTATTTAAAACATACCAAGTAAAAATTGGTCTAATGTTATTTTTTCTGTTTAGGAGAGTGACTACTTTACTGAGAGAGGTGAATTTCGAGTGGATGCTGAAGGTGCACCTGCTTTACTGAATTGCCTTATGTATAAACTCAGTTATTACCATTTTGGGGAGTTGCAAGTAAGTAACTTCATATGCTGTGTATTTCAGAGCAACTTGGTTGGGCTGTTGATAGGCAAAACCTTTGATTCAGACTTGCACATAAATGTAATTTGTGTTTGATCATTTGCGTATTCAGTTCCTTTTTATAGTTACGTGCATCTTTTATTTAGTGTTTTCTGACATCTGCTTTTGTTGGGTTTTCCCACAAGGTATTTGTAAAATTTGAAAGAATTTACTACTGTTTAACATCAGATTTGTTGAAAATGTATGGGAATGGGTTTCCTTGGATTTGTAAAGTTAGCATACACCTGTGTTGACAAGCTGTATTCCATGCAGTTTTGTACTGCAGTCTCACTCCAAGGAATTGATCAGTAGCTAGATTATTGGTTACTCTTTGTTGTTTCTATCGTTAGAGGGGGGCTTAAAGCAATTTTTCATCTCAATCAGAGACAGGATTAAGGGGGGGGGGTAACTGCGCCCTCAATGTTGGGACAAGTTTTTATGAAAACATTTTATTTCGGGGATCTTCAAATTTTTTATTATAAACAATTTACTTTTTCTGTATTTTTAGAAGAAATTTAATAATAATTAAGTGAACAATAATTTTATTTAGGAGAGCTAATATGATACATAAATAAATAGATGAACTTTAGTTGCATACTATAAAACACGTGGGATAATGTTCAGCGTTACTGTGAATATCCCATGTTATTAAATCATCTTTCAATTATATTGCTTTTAGACGTTATTGACTTACAAAATTAACAGTTTTGAACATAAAATCACGAGTTATAACACTCGAATTAATGAGTATTATGATTATATACATTAATTCCATTTTGGAAGAGCTACAAATGGCTTTCAATGAAGTTTTTCGAAAACTCAAAAGATTTCTGTGAAAAAGTTTCAAATTTCGCATTTACACTAACACTGAAATTACATTTGTGTAATAATTGAAAAACAAAAGAATATATAAAAATACACTTTTCGCTCGTTCTCTCTCTCTCTCTCTCTCTCTCTCTCTCTCTCTCTCTCTCTCGCTCGCTCGTTCTCTCTCGCTCGTTCTCTCTCTCTCTCGCTCGTTCTCTCTCTCTCTCGCTCGTTCTCTCTCTCTCTCGCTCGTTCTCTCTCTCTCGCTCGTTCTCTCTCTCTCGCTCGTTCTCTCTCTC
>BLKR01012177.1:0-22701 GCA_011170035.1 Teleogryllus occipitalis | reverse complement strand
TTAGTAAGATAGCAAATCAGAGCTAATAAAATTAGGTAAAAAAAATTGTATGTACCACTGACTTAAACTGGTTCTACCGATCTCGGGCGAGAAGCCTTCGGGCCAAAGACCCTCGACCTTTTGTCGATAATTAGAACTCTTATAACGGCTTTGGAGCGTAAATAACCATTCTGAAGCAGCTTTTCCGCCTATAGCCATGGCAGCGTCCGCTGGCGAGCGCGTGCGGGAACCAAGGGCTAGGAGGGCGAGCCAAGAGCCGCAGCCCGCGTAGGCGGGCGGGGAGGTGACCACCCACGCCTGAGGGGCCCTTGCCGCCCACGCTCCACGCCCACGCTCCACGCCCACGCTCCGCGGCTCTGCTTCATGTGCCATCCACACCCGGCCTTTGCTTATCTAAGAGGGCAACGCTTCGAAATTAAAAGGTATTCTCAGAATTGTACACAAGAGCCTACTCGGGGAGATTCCCTGCTGAGCATTGCTGACACGATCGCGTAGAGTGGGCGTAATAAAATGTTATCAACCAAAGTGGATCTCTTAATCATGGTTCTAAACAAGTAATTTTGAATTTTTGACGTTGTAGTAGTTTACAAACATCTTTGAGTCTGGCAAAAGTAGAAAGTCACATTAATTCTCTTCGAGAGAAAAATTGGAAGTTAATAAGCAATTCACACGCAACACTTTCGATTTTAATGACTAAAATCATTATTGAAAGTGTTTATATATATTTTATCAAATATGCGTAAAACGTTGTTTATTAATTATCTACAGAACATGTATTTAGAAAAATCTATACCACTTTGCAACGACTTCATAAACAAAGAAAAATATTATTTAGAATAAAACTGAACTTGGTTGATTTAATTTGTATTCCTACGTTGCATTGTAATACAGTTCACAGCGGGAGTTTTAAATATTGGGTGTTCGGGAAGAGACAATTCGGAAAAATATTAAAGCACAGTAAATCGATTGGTATATTTGAATGAATTGTGTTTCCTGTACTTTTCCAACGATGTAATAAAGTACTCATATGCATTGGAAAAATAACAAAAACCTGGAATGTTTCATTGTTCTAACTCAGATACTACACGACCTACCCATTACACACAGAAACTTTATCTAATTCCCCATCTCGATCAGGTTTTTCGTCCAGTTTCCCTGATCCATTGAGCAAATGCTGAGGTGGCTCCTTGTTTTGCTTCTGGACATGAATGTAACTTCATTATCTGTGCACGTCTTCTATAATTTATTGGGAAATATAGTTATTCAAATTATCGTTTTCATGTTGTCGCGGCAGGAAGTATTATTCCTTGACGAAGGACATCATGGAAAAGAGCCCAAAATTTATTGCTTATTTATCCTTGAAAATAGATTTTATTACATAAGAGCTTTTTTTCTTTTATTTTCTGTTTTTTATCTTCTTTTTCTTTTTTTCTTTTTCAAAATTCATGTAGTATTATGTAATTAGTGTAGCGATCACAGAATTCCGTTAATGAGAGAGGTGTCTTTGGCTACGTTCGATACCCAAAAACAGGAAAAATCGAAAATAATGAAAGTTAGGATTTTGAATGAAACACGCAAGTATTTGATTCTGTTATTTCACGAATTCTCACACTGCGCGTTTTGACAGAATTTTCATACTCGGTAGTATATTACTACGTACGACACAGCTAACGTCATGCGACAGCAAGTCTTCAAAGAGGCCGCCCGCCATTAAATGTGTTCGGAACATCAACTGATTTGCGTGCGGAACATCAACTTTTTTACAGTCTTGAAATGTAAAGAATTGTTGTTCAGTATATTTACTATACTATGTTACGGCAATATTAGTGAAGACAGTTTTAGTTAAAAAAATTTAGTTTTGTGATATAAGAGTATCTTATTCGTTGTCCTTAAGCAGAGTGCGTGATTTTTTATGATGAACCATTTGTTGTTATTTTTTTCAGCAGCGCTTTTGCTGGCAAAGGCCACCCGCTTTCCTTTATATATTTAAACGCAGATAGATTAATCACTATGCCTCTTTCTTCCAAATTGGGTGCGATGGTTCAGTATATCAACTGATGTCTCTGCAGTGCTTCTGACCGGGAGGTCCTAGGTTCGAGTTCCGACGGCGGGAGGATTTTTGACACTGGCTTTTTCGCTAGGTCGAATTCAGTCGCTGTCTGGAGAAGAATTCTACCTGTTGGCTGCTCTGATCGGAGGTTTTCTGTGGTTTCTCCGATCAACACCGAATGCCGGAGCAGTGCCGTAACAAATGGGCCACGGACCGCGCGCGATCTTTCCTTCCTCTTCCTTGTCCTGTCACCCATTATACACACATTAACATGCACTACACTACCACACATGCCGGGAGACCGGTCGAAGTCTTAGAACGTGTCCTGGCTGGAGCGGTGCCCCACTGGTGGGAGACACCTAGTAGGGGAAACCCCCCTAGTCGACAGTAGGTCGGCGTCGGATCTCGCCATCCAGCGGGGGAAGATCACCGCCACCCCATGAAAAACACGCACTATACTTACGGGACTAATGACCTTAGTATTAGACGCGCCCGTAATCAATGTTTCTTTCTTCCAATCTTCCTAAGCATTTCGCAAGGCCTCTGCAAGGGGCGGTGAACGTGAAACCGAGTGCTCCGCCCCTGGCGCTCGGGGCGCTGCTGGTGGCCGAGGGCGAAGGTGGATGACCGCGCGACGGCGTGAAAGAGCACGTTCGGCGCCCGCGGAGGAAGCGCTGTCAACTCGCTCCATCACAAAGCCGCCCCCCCCCTCCAACAACTATCGATTGGCGGCCCACGATATTTACAAGCCCCCTCCACCACCCCCCAACACGGTTGTGGGCTGCTGCGAGTGGGTGCTGGTGAGGGTGACGGTGGTATTGGTGGTTAGGGCGAGGGAGATGGTCGCGGTTAGAGCGAAGGAGATGGGGACAGATAGGGCGAAGATGACGATGGTTATAGAGAAGGAAATGGTGATGGTTTGAGGAAGAAGAGGAGATGGCGACGGTTAGGGCGAAAGAGTTGGGATCGGTTAGAGCGAAGGAAGTGGCGACGTTTAGAACGAAGGAGACGACTGTTAGAGCGAAGGAGATGGTGATGGTTAGAGGAGGAGATAGCGGTGGTTAGGACAAAGGAAAGAGCGACGGCTAGAGTGGAGAATGGACCTAAGAGGTGGAAAGAGTGACGAGTGAAGGGGAGAGGTTGGAGAGGGATGAAAAGCAGAAGTGGAGAGGACGCAAGAGGCTTATGGAGATGGGAAAGATATGAGAAAGAGGAAGTGGTGACGGGGGTGGATGGTGCCGATGACGTATCGTAGCAAATTAAAGGATTTTGTGGAGCCTAGGGGACGAAAGGTGTGACAACGTTGTGAGCACGGAGCAACCGTGAATGCGGCGGGATGGTGATGGCGATGTGACAGTGGCCGATCAAGCAGCGTTTCGATGTGAGTTGGTGGGGTGGAGCGTAGTTAGGACAGTCGACCCGAAAGAGGTGGGACGTTCTCAACATATGCGACGGAAGCACTGGGAATTAGGGGCGGGCTAGGCAGGTGGAATCGTAATGGGCGACGGCTAAAGAAGCAGAGCGCAGCGACAGCCGCAGCATGGAAAGCCCCGTATAGGTGTTGTGGGCGGCAGAAACGCCGCCGGTCTTATCGAGCGAAGGAAACCTATGTGAATAATTGGTGAGGTGAACCGAGTCCCGCCCAACAATTCCGTTTGCAGCGTTCCATTGAAAAGACTTCGCCTGGAGCGCACTCGCCAAAACCCACAAGCTGCGTGGGCACGAGTCAATACAACGCTGGAATACTGCATGACCCCGAGACTTGGAGATATGGAATCAGACAGAAATCCCCCTTGGCAACGCTTTGGGACCGGACAAACGACTTACATTTGGAATGAGGCAACAAAACGAGTTTCTATATATACCGAGAGGAGGAAAACAACTTGTGTATCTTCCTTTTAGAATCGAAGTTAGTTTCTACAGCAAAGTGATGGTAATTGTATTGGACTTCTACTATGGCCGAGTTAGCTCCCTTTGCTGCCATATTGAAAATCGTTTACTTGCTTGTTACCGAAGCATTTAAATACAACTTTGGATACTTCCGAATCCACTATAGAATTTCTCGACGCCGAAGGCACGTTGCCATATTGTGATTTTTCTTTTTCCCTTCTCCTCTTTTAAAGCACAGACTTCATTCCTCATCAAAAGATTGAGGAAATCCAATTTTCTACTCTCTTTCGTCCGTCTCGCGTCGAGTGGCCCTCCCTCTTCTCCCCCCCCCCACCCTGGCGCGTAGACAGCGTCGGCGCTGCAGTCGCGCCTTAAGCCTCGCAATCCCTTCCCGCCCGAAAGAAGTTATACTGTTGTCTATTCATCAGAGGCGCGCTGCACTTAATGAAAGCGGAGCTGGCGGCGGCGCCGTCTTCAAGGGCCAGGGCCGCAGCGCGGTAGCGGCGAAGGGATTCCTGCAGACGACGCGACGCGACGCGACGCGACGCGACGCGACGCGACGCGACGCGACGCGACGCGACGCGACGCGACGCGACGCGACGCGACGCGACGCGACGCGACGCGACGCTACGCTACGCTACGCTACGCTACGCTACGCTACGCGACGCGACGCGCGGGAAACCCGACGGAAGATAATACTGGCGGCCGAAGGCAACCCGTCGCCCGCGCGAAACACTACGACTGCATTGTTCGAGATGCAATTGACCTCCACAGTTAGTCATAGATTTGTACGATCCATAAAATAATGCAGGTTTCCCACTCGAAATCGAGTACGCAACAGGTAAATGTGGCTCAGGGCATCAACTGATGTCACTGTCGAACCTCTAACCGGGAGGTCCCGGAGTTCCAGTTCCGGCTGTGTCAGGAGTTTTGACTCCCGTTAGGTGGAATTCAGTCGCTGTCTGGGTGAGAATTCTGTGCCCGGCTGCTTTGATTGGTAATTTTCCGAGTCATTTCCGGCCAACACCGGGCGAATACCGGAGCAGTACCCTAACAAACGGACAGCGCCACGATATTTCTTTCCCCTTTCGTGTCATATCTTCATCCTTTACTTATACACACACACACAAACACACACACACACACACACACACACACACACCACTACCCATGTCGGGAGACCGGCCGGGAGCTTAGAGCTTGTCCCGGCTGGGGTGGTGCCACGCTAGTGGGAGATACCTTCTTGGGGAAAACCCTGCAAGCCGATGTCGGTTGGCGTCGGGTTTCTCCGTTCTGTGGGGAAGATTATTGCCACCTCCCGCAATAAAAATCATACACCGTACTTACGTGACTAATAGCCTTACAGTTGACACGCGGAATAACCAATCAAACAGCGAGAACTGAATTCTTTGGGATGGAGTTCACCTCCACATTTATCCGTAATTTGCACTATCCATAAAATAACGGTGCGACCCCACTAGGTACTGAGTACTCAGTTTTAGTTAATCGATACACAAATGATTTCTCAATTTCGGAGATCAAGAGGTGCTAGGTTTCAGTTTCACCTTATTTTAATATCAAGCTTCGATCAATATTGAGATTTTTAAAAATGTTCCTTTATTATTGAATCATAAGCAGCAGTAAATAAATTGCATTCAACATTTAAATAAAACAAATTAAAATGTTGAATGTAATTTATTTACTGCTTAGTATGATCAAATAATGTTGAAAATAAAAAATTCTCGGATGTTGATATTAGGATGATATTAAAGTACGATGAGTCTGAATTTTTATTTATTGTGTGTTGTGCAATTGACTTTATTCAAAATTTTATTTAATTTTAATGTTATTAATTATTGTTATTATTTAGTGTTTTACCTAATGAAGCGGACATTTCGGACTACGAAAAGTTATTTCGTTTAATAAAAAAAATGTTTTGAGTGTAGTCTATAATGAACAGATATTATAATCCATAACATTTGACAGAAGTTCCCAAATATAACCGAGTTAATATAGTTCTATCCTACAATGTAGAAGACGTATTGTATTATTATTTCTTATCTACCCTGAATATTTCTTCCCGTAAAATCTGATGGTTTCTTCGGTAGAACCAAAAACTGAAAATAGATGACAAATACTTGTTGGAATCCAGTAAGATAATAATAGGAAAACTATTAACACTGTAAACCACTGTTATGAGGCCGTATTGACAATTCAGCATTTTTATTACTATAACTGCGATGTAAACGCAGCAAAGTTGAATCACCAATGGAGTAAAATGAGGAGTGTGAAAAGAATTCGACGGCGAAGCAACCTGCAGGAAGAGGCGGACAGAAGAAAACGAACAAAACCACAGCCAACAAAAGAGCAAAATGCCAATAAAGAAGCGTGCGCTCTGTCCGACAGAATGACGATGCGAAATGAATTCACCCGAATGACTGTCACTCCACTCTCTTGTGTACGCTGCTCAAGTGTGTATCTCGTAGTATGAAGTGCTTGGAAAACTGAGCCCTTTCCGAGTAATCATCATCTGAGTTTTAGTACGAGTAAAACAACATTTCACATCCAGTTAAATGACATATGATTTTAAAATAAGCACCGCCAGACAATGAAACGATACACATTTATGAAATAAATTTCATCAGATTATTTCGAATTTAAAATTCAATTCAAAAATATATACGACAGCGTTCTATTGTTTGTGATGCACAAGAAAAGTAACGAACTCAAAGTTGACATTTTTTGGAGAACATTATCGGAGGGGAGCCATTTATTTTGCCTCCAAAGACTGCTTTGCTGTGTATACAGGCTGCCTTGAGAATTATCTGCCTGAAAGTTTTGCTAGCAAAATATATTGTTTTGTAAGCATATTTATTCATAAAATTATAAAATGACTTACTTTCAAGTGTGTCATATTTCTCAAGCACCGATGATAAATTCATCGGCGTATTCCGGAGAATCATTCTGAAGTTGAAGCGAAAAGTTTGCTGGGGAACCGAGAGTAAAATATAGGATCGTCACGTCAAAACACACGTTGTCATGCCAAAACACACTTTTAAATAGAAAAGTAAAACATATTTTTGATTTGGTTATATAAAAAAACAACCAGTGTTCAGTTACAAAAACACCATAGCGAAAACATTTTCTTAAGCGAAACGTTATACGATAAGATTTTACGAATGCATTAAAAACCAACTGATGTTTTTGTCCCACCCCCTTCCAGACTGCGGGAGCGGATGCAGGTAGAGATGCCAAATTTTAGCAAACATCTATACATCAACAAATGTTTTCAATGTCGACGAAAACATTGACAAAAACATCGATGTTTAAAATATCTGTTTGAAATATGATGAAACATATAGAAGTAAATGGTTCCAATATGATACATAACACGTCAATATTTGTTTATGTATATTCTGCCTTAAATTTGACTGTAAACTTAATTTTCTAATTAATGTTCTATACAGGCGGGATTCAAAATACAGTGTAATGACATTACCATGTAAAGAGTAGTAAAAAAGATTATATCAGTGGAGAAAGCAAATGGCAAACGGTTTGGTGCCGTCCGAGGAACCACAGCAGTAACAGTTATGAATGGCGATTGATTGCGAGAAAATCCACAAAAAAAATTAGATAAAAGAAATTTTATTTATTTCATGAGATTTTTTTGTTTAAAAAACATCGATGTTTCTGAACAATTATATCGATCTGAAGAAAACATCGATGTAATAATATCAATGTTTCTGCCTGAAAATATCGATGTTTTAAAATCCTCGATGTTTTCCTGCCACGCCTTGGTGTGGTTAGCCTCCAGGTGAATGAATGAATGCTTTATTTTACGTGACGAGACTCAGGCCATGAGACCTGCTCTTCCGTCTGACCACGCCAATTTACGCTCCTTTCACCTACTAGGGGAGAAAGAAGGTATTACTTGGCGACGAAACAGGCGATTTGAATTTAGCTCAGAGGCACCATTAAGGCTTGAGGATCTTTTACATGCAGTAAATCTACTAACATGGGACAGCCGGCTTTACTTCCCCTCCGAAGCAAGGCCTACGAAGGATTTTTTCGCCCTTAAAAATCCACGGCTTCAATCGGGTTTGAACCCGCGAACTTGGGTATAACAGCCCGTTGCACTAACCGTTGTAGGGAGGATGGGGAGGTGGGGAGGGCTGCAGCCACACACGGCGCCATCGCGAGAGGCTGGGAGTGGCGCAGCGCACTCGCAGAGGCAACTTGTTGCGTGCGAGACGCTTTTTGCGACGGGCAAAAGAAGATGAAAGACGACGACAACGAGGGCGACGGTCTTTCAGAGCCGTCCGTGGCCCGAGGCGGATTCAGCCGGGCCCTGCACGAAGGGCTTTCATTATCGCTTTGATGTCGGGGAGGGGGGAAGGTGCGTATGAAAAATCACGCAATTACCTGGCCTTGGAACAAAACTGGCCGTTGGTATAAACGAACGATAAAAGACGCGGAAATGAGAGTTTTTCGTCTTGCTTAGGATTCCAAATAATGCGGAAAATGGGGGGAAAATTGCATCTGACTTGGGAAAGCCTTATTCTTCGTTCATACCGTTATGTTCAATAAAATTCAACAATATGAAACTAAAAAATATATATCACATAACTTTATTAGCTGCTAATGAATTGGTCAGAAGATATTTAAATAACAGAAACTCTACAGTATGTAGACACACTATATACTAGAATATAGTTATTTAATAAACCACGAGATTCTCCTGGATGGAATACGTTGCAAGCTTTCCGTTTTTTTTTGTTTTTGTTTGTCGAAAGTTAGAGGAGAATCCCTGCAATATAACGAATGTTGTAAATGACAGCTTTTTGTACAGTTTTAATGACAGTTTTCTATTTATTATTAAATTATTATTAATAATTAATTATTATTATTATTATTATTATTATATTCTTCTTATATTATTACTATCACTATATGTTTTTAAACAGTCAAATTTTTCGTTAGAAATTGAGAAAAATAGAGAACCAAACATTCATATATATATATATATATATATATATATATATATATATATATATATATATATATATATATAATAAGACAGTCATAGCATAAGATATTATATTAGTTGTTTTATTATAGTTATTTACTATTATATGTTAATCGGATGCTAAAAAATGTGTAGGTTGCATTGAGAGTAACATTAAGATCTAAATGTATCTTTATTGATAAAACAACAATGATTTCTTGTCTGTGAGATCCCTCGCATGAAAGAACATCCCAAATATAATGAGATTCTCATTACTTCCAATCCTATTTCCATACCTTTCTATCGCGCAATCGCGCGAAGAGTGGTGTGTGTCCGCGCAGGCGGTCGACAGTGACAAAGTCACGGCCTGTGCAGTCTGCCTCCCTGGCGCGGCATGCACGCGAGGGGGGTGGGCCGGAGGAAGAGGGAGGAAGAGGGAGGAAGGGGGAGGAAGGGCAAACGCCCGAGAGGTGGAGGACGCGACTGATGAGCCGACAGCGCCAACAACCGGCAAAGACTTAGCACCGCACGCGTGACTACACGGCCGTGATAATGACGCGCGCGCCCACCAACCCTCCCCACCCCACTCCGCTCCGCTCCATCCACTCCGTCTCCCCCGCCCCCGCTGCGCTGCTTACAACGACGCGCCGCGCCGACACCTGATACTCCCGCCTGCGAACGCGAGAGTGAAACTTGGGCGTCCCACCTATCACCGAGGCATCGCTTGTGTGATTGCGTGCCAACGACCTCCCGAGGGCGTAACTTCGGCCTTCCACCTCCACTCCGTTTTTTTCTCTATTCCAGAACTGCTCAAAACACTGGCTGTAGGGTCACCGCCCAGGACCATCGCGGGTCACTATCGAGCCTACGCGGTTGGTTGGTTGTTAGTGATTTCGGGCGCGTCAACAGCTTAGGTTATTAGTCCCGTAAGTGTAGCGCATGTTTTTCCTCGGGAGATGGGAATGATCTTTCCCCGCTTGATGGCGAGATTTGTCTCCGACCTACCGTCGCGTAGCGTGTTGTCTCCCCTCAACCAAGTATCTCCCACCACCGGGGCACCGCCCCAGCGGGATGACGCTCTAAGTTCCCGACCGGTGTGATAAAGTGCAGTGTAGTGTTAGTGTAAGTGTGTAAGGGGAGAACATAGGACAAGGAAGAGGTTGGAAAGATGATTGCGCGCGCTCCGTGGGCCGTTCGTTTGGGTACTGCTCGTACATTTGCCTGGTTTTGATTGGAAAAAACAACGGAAAACTACCGATCAGAGCAATAGGCTACAAGAATTCTTCTCCAGACAGCAGCTGAATTTCACCTAGCTACGTAACTAATGTCGAAAATCTTGCCACCGTCGGGACTGGAACTCCAGAACCTCCCGGTCAGAGGAATTGCAGTGACGTCAGTTGATACCCTGGGCCATCTCTGCCGGTCGAGCCCACGCGTAATACATCTAGCTTTGTTTTCGGAACACTGTACACTTAGAGGGGAATGCTGATGATTCGCCGCGGGGGAGAAAGGGAAGAGGGAAATGAGAAAAGGGATGAGCAATTAGTTCAATGGTTCTCCCACAATTGACACATCGTTTAAATGAAAACAACCCAATATACTAAAAAAAGTGTAGGATCAAATAAGTAGAGCTGAATATATGGTAATATTGTCTTCAAGATAATGTTGTATTCCACTCAATTTTTCGTGTTCAATGTGTATGATTGTTGGTAAATTTGATAAATATTTTTCCAGCATCTCTCCCAAAAAATGAAGTGTCGCTTTAGAGACGTAAATAGGTCAAATATGAGTGTAAATATGTCCTGTTGCACATAGAAGTTACAAACATCTATCAGAGACCCATCACTAGAAAATTCACGAGTGTAAAGAAATTGTCACATACAGCCATACCAATTATTTGTTAATCAGTGACATCAACTCAATTACACTTTATAAATAATTCAAAATTTTCAGTTTTAAAAGTTATTAGCTCCTTGAAAAAGTTATTGTTATTTTTATGTGAGCAATATTTCAGACGTACGTTTTCTTCGTTTCCATGAGAACAAATTATTTAACAAATCCTCACAACCTTCCACATTAAAAAGCGGAAAGGTTTCTGTTCGTGAGTAACATTTTTAATGTGTTCTCAGATCTACAACACACCCACTCCAACCATTTATGCACAAGGCATTGCACCAACCAGAGCACACAAACATTCACGACGGCGAGAGAGTGCACCGAAGCGTCACGCCCAACTTCCCCATAAACCTGCATAAATGTGCTCCTCCTCTGGCAACATCGATAACGCCTTTGCATCCATCCGCACAGACCCCGTCACACATCAGCAGCTGCCCGCCCAAGCACCTCTCCGTGTAAGCCAGTGCCACCGCCCACAACAAGAGGTGTTGCCTTCCCGCACCAAGGCTGCAAAGAATTGTCTCTCGGAACATTCGTTTATTCCCAACATTCCGTTTTATAATAATGGACTTTTGGCCAGGTAAAAATAAATTTCCTGTGGTTTCAAAACTGTGCATATAATGTCGGAGCGCGCGCTCACAATCATGCACTTTCCTCTGCACCTTTTTGCCACCTTCATCTGCACCTATTACCTCATTTTCCTTTACACGTTTTTCGCACAACAAAATTCCTACGTTACCATTCAAATCTTTGCGTAGATTATCTTCACAATTTCTCTAATTCTCCATTCTTTCCTCATTTCTAAATCTGTTCTATACCTTTCTCTATCACTCCATTTCCTGTATCTTTCCATTTATTTATCGTCTTTTCTTCTATTTAACGTATATTCTTGTCCTTATGTTTTCTCTTCCCTCCAACTCTCACTATATTTCACTCACTCTGCCTTTCCTTCTCTCGGTCTCTTTTCACACACTCAACAATTGTAGCGCCGTCTTTTGAGAGATGAGTCGCGTAATACTGGTGCCTGCCATCAGGGCGCGGGGCGTCCCACGAAAATAAATTCCCGCGCCTGCCATTATCGTCTGCGGGGCCGCCGAGTCGCGTTCGTCAGACGGCTGGCAATTCGTGAGGGCGGGGCGCGGCGCGGCGGTCACACGAAAGCGGCGGATATTTGTCCTCTTAGTGGCGCTCATTTGGATAAAACCCGGCGCGACGACCGATGTCTCTAATGGGCCAGCGACGCAAAACACCCGGCGGGAACGAGGCCGACGCCGGAGGGCCGTCAGGTGGGCGGGCGAGTGCGGCCTAGAGCGAGCTAGAACGAGCGAGCGGGCGAGAGAGAGCGGGCAAGAGAGAGCGGGCGAGAGAGAGCGGGTGAGAGCAAGCGAGCGGGCGAGAGCGAGCGAGCGGGCGAGAGCGAGCGAGCGGGCAAGAGCGAGCGAGCGGGCAAGAGCGAGCGAGCGGGCAAGAGCGAGCGAGCGGGCAAGAGCGAGCGAGCGGGCGAGAGCGAGCGGGCGAAAGCGAGCGGGCGAGAGCGAGCGGGCGAGAGCGAGCGGGCAGGCGGGCGGGCGGGGCCTTTGAATGAAGGCCGCATTGCCGGCCATAACGGAGGTGCCGAGAAGTAGTGCTGCACATTTGCTGCGGCCGTGACAGATTTATTCCAGGCGGCGGTCTCGCTTCGGGGGCCGGGCAATACACGCGCTAAGTAAAACATACGCGAAAGCAGCGCTTCAGTCCAGCACGTTTTCTGTCATTTAACTGTTGTTCTGAAAAGTAATGTCAGGGCTCTTAAAAAGTGTTGTTGTTGTTATTGTTATTATTATATTACTATGATCACTGTTTTTAAGAGGTATCTGGAGTGCACGCCAGCACAGTTACCTCATGTTCGGCATTCTTCCAAATGATTTTGTACTTATGTGTCGAAACTTACATCGTTTCAGACCTTGATGGATTTCAGACGCCAACATAATACATGACATAATATCTTTTTGCAGGGAGAATTCATCCATAATGAAAATACAAGACGTCTCCGAATAAATGTTATTCACTTCTAGAGCATGCAGAAATGTCGAAAATGATTACCTTGTGCCAATGAACATATAGTGTAAAAATTCATATAACAGAGTTACACACGTGACTTTCCCCCGCGTATAAGGCAAACCCGTATGCAGATGATACGCATGAACACGAATGCCCGACGAACACATGTGCATACAGATTTGTATTCATGGGTGTGAAATTCAGGGAGGGGGGAATTTCACATTAATGTATAACTCCATTATATGAAATTTCCTTCTACACGTGCATTTACAAAACGTTATCAATTTAAGCCTTTCTAAGTATCCTAAAGGTTTGCAAAAATTATTCTGAGACATTCTGTATTATGAACAAATATGATAATAATAATAATAATAATAATAATAATAATAATAATAATAATAATAATAATAATAATAATAAGTAAAGTTAATGATAATAATGATAAAGCAACAATCCACAACTTCTTCCGTTATGCGACGGAATAATACCTAATGGTTACAAAGGGAGCATTGGTGAGGAAGATGCAGGGCGGGGATGGGCTGTGTGGGTGGAGGGCGCGACAGGCAGAGCGGGCGATGGTCGGAGCCCTTGGGCGCGAAACGTCCGTCTTTGGAAACCGCGCTGCGCGGCCAGGCATTTATAAATCCCTGGCCTACGGAATGCGCCGCCCGGCCATAATATTTATCCCCATAGTCTTCACACAACCAAAGCCTTCTTCGCACGACGTTGAATCTGGGCCACTGATTCATTGTGTGGAAACAATCTTCTGTTTTGGGTTATTTTTAACCTGACGTAGTTCGCGACGGGTCTTGGTGAGGGAACTGTAGCGAGCATTCAAGCGTCAATGTTTCAAAGGCTTGGTTTAATCGCGTCACGTGGTACGAAAAAGCTTACTGTAGTTCTCAAACAGATAGTTAATATTTTAGTTAAAATGTGAATATTGCCGAAAATATTGAACACACGATTTAAGTATCTCATACTTAAATCCATTTTGAAAGACACTAACAAATACATGAAAAGAAAAACAATATGGTTGAAGATGTGAAACATATGCAAGAAGGAAGGCACGAAGGAGAAAATTTAGAAAGATTAAATTTTTGAATGAGGGTGGAATAGTTGCTAGATTTTTAAGCTGCTCGATAATTCTGTCTAGTGTCAACTATTTTATCAAAATGTTGAAACCAAGAGCCCCAATATTTTCATGATTTAAAATCAGGCAATTAGCAAATGCTTTAATAGCTCGTAAGGTCTGCGCAAGAGAAAAAAATTACACCACTAAAAGTTCTCCATTTCACTGAAGCACGAAATTCATCTTTTTAATAGCATATTACATAACTTTGCCATATACTTCCACGACTCATCCGTTTTAAACTCCAAATATTCCGACCGAATTTGTTACAACTAACGGGTAGTGCGCATAATATTCCACAATATATTCTGCCCAATTTTAATGTTGCGACATTCCGTGCCGAAGAGAACGTGCGAGCGTACATGGAGAAAGTTGCAGCTGCGAACTTTCGGGTTTAAAAAACTTTGATTAATGGTTCCCGAGGCTCATTGGCTCTGAGCGCAGGTAACACCTATGGAGAGAGGAGCAAGGCAAGGGGGAGAGCGGGCGAGAAGATGGAGACTGGAACTAGGACGGGAACGAAGGCAGGGGCAGTGGAATTGGCAAAAGAGGGGGGAGTGGAGGCCGAGGCGGGAAAGGTAAGGGAGGAGAAGGCCGAGGAGGAGAAGGCCGAGGAGGGGAAGGCCGAGGAGGGGAAGGCCGAGGAGGGGAAGGCCGAGGAGGGGAAGGCCGAGGAGGGGAAGGCCGAGGAGGGGAAGGCCGAGGAGGGGAAGGCCGAAAGGGGAAGGAAAATATGGAGAAGGGGTTTTTTACTTAAATGTACCCCTTATTTCGCGGATCAAATTGACATAATGGAAATATTACACAGTTCTGTGCCCATTCATGATAAAATTTTCTGTGTAAAATCTTACGTGATAGTTTAATAGAATTATGGTAATTCTTTGACTTATAAAGCTCAAATGACCTTCGCCTCCTTGGCCTTCCCCGCCTCGGCCTAAAAAAAGAAACTTGAAAGGTGTATTTATATTGTTATTTGGCTTGGATATTTGATATTTCTTCTTTCATGTTTATACATCTTAACCTTCTCGATATTTGCAGACGTCCAGAACAAATGACAATCTTCAACGATCTGAATAAAATAGTAAGTTGTACGACTAAATTGTCGCATGTTTAAAATTCCTTCAGTTCTTCCGTCTCTTTTTAGGAAGTACCTCAAACAATATTTGTATCATTTCACAAGTAACATAATATTCGATTGTAGCACAGGATACAAGGAAGAAAAATATTGAAGTGACTGTTCAAGAAGGAGAAAGGAGATGCAAAAGAAAACACGAACACATTTAACATCTTACTGCGTTAAAAAATAAAAGATGCCACATTCCAAAATATTAGCGAAACATCTAAAGTCTAAAGCTCGTACACTCATATCAGAAGCAGGTACCTTCATTTTGTAATGAAGCAACTCTAAGTAACACGACCTATTCATTCCACCAAAGAGCTGCGAGGGAAACGCGCTTGCTCAAAGGCCAGCGCCGAGGAGTTTCCTTCAACTGATCACGTAAATTCCAAAGGACTTTGCCCGTCCGCCCCTACCCCGCTTCCGTCCGGGAGCCATATGCCACCGCTGCCGCCGTCCCCTCCCGTCGTCCTCACGCCCGGCTCGCTCCCTCCGGGCGGACACCCCCCGCTGCCCCCGCTCCCTCACGCTCGAGAGCGCCTCTCAGGGCCGGGTTCGCGCCCAGCCTCCTCCGCCCGCCCCTCCCCTCCCCGTCGTTCCGCTGGCGGACCGGCGCGGCGTCCCGTCGGCCGCGCTGGCTGTGCTCGACCCCATCACCCCGCGCCTCTCGTGTCGCGTGGCCGCGCGCGCGCGCGTGTGCTCGCTCGCTTGGCCCTCTCCACGTCGCAGGCCACGCCCACTCGCCCCGTGCGCCTCCCAACGCCCTCCACGTCACACAGACCACATCCGAAGACACGTCTCAATACCCATTGCTCCGCCAAGTACACTCCATGGCTCTCCTAATCTGACGAGCGCCATAACTATCCAAGTCTGACGATGCAACACACCACATATGATTTATTTTCGATATTCTTGTATCAAAAATCCAGAATATCTAACTTTATTTAAAACAATATTCTGGTATTGTATTGAATGTATTGTATGGTTTGTATTATATTTCCTTACTGTCTTTGATAATGAATGAGGTTCTAAATTTCATATTGTAATTGTAAAATGTATTTATCTGTTTAATCGCTAATGACCTTGATGTCGATACATCGAGAAAATAATAATTATTAATAATAATAATAACAATAATAATAACAATAACAATAACAATAATAATGGAGTCTTAAACAGTGAACTATTTTCTTTGTATTACTCACTAAAATGCAGTTATGAAGGATTCTTTTAAAATTTTGGGTTTCTTTTACAATAACTAGTGAGAGTACCCGGTATATCGAAACTTTTCCACTTAATGTTACTCAACAATCACTCTGACTCTTTTTAAGTGCATGACATCATGTAAAGATCTATAATTGATTTAAGGTGTGCAGAAAACATTCTGGCCTTTAGAATTAATTTCGAATAAAAATGGCTTGGAAAGTTTGGACATATCTTACAGGTATAATTATGATCAGCTAGGATGTACGCCAAAATAAGATGTATTTGATGCATATTTTCATTGTATTCATATTATTGTTTCATAATTTAATCACTATCCTTCATTGTCCATTTACTGCTATTTATAAACGTAAAAACAATACCTAATATGGTAAAGTTCTAAATGTTCTAAAAATCTAAATGTCAGAACTACACAAATATCGCTTATATGCATTGTGGAATACAAGAATGGATCATATCTCTCTATGTATAGGTACATTTGTATAGGTTGGTCGTCAACAGGAAGTCCTACAAAAAAGTCACAACAGAAAAGTACAACATATGCCTCATACAGAAAATGGAAACCCCTTCCAGAATATTGTTTCAAGCCAATCAATACTTAAATGTAAAAAAGCGTAAATACAGACAAACTTCCAATGCATCAGTTCTTTCCACTTAATGTTACTCAACAATCTCACTGACTTTTTTAAAGTGCATGACATCATTTAAAGATCTATAATTGATTTAAGTTGTTCAGAAAACATTCTGGCCTTTAGAATTAATTTGGAATAAAAATGGCTTGGAAAGTTTGGACATATAATTTCGAGCAGCAAGGATGTACGCCACAAATACCATGTATCTGTTGCATATTTTCATTGTATTCATATTATTGTTTCATAATCTAATCACTATCCTTCATTGTCCATTTACTGCTATTTATAAACGTAAAAACAATACCTAATATGGTAAAGTTCTAAATGTTCTAAAAATCTAAATGTCAGAACAACACAAATATCGCTTATATGCATTGTGGAATACAAGAATGGATCATATCTCTCTATGTATAGGTACATTTGTATAGGTTGGTCGTCAACAGGAAGTCCTACAAAAAAGTCACAACAGAAAAGTACAACATATGCCTCATACAGAAAATGGAAACCCCTTCCAGAATATTGTTTCAAGCCAATCAATACTTAAATGTAAAAAAGCGTAAATACAGACAAACTTCCAATGCATCAGTTCTCGAGAGGCACAAACACTTGTAAATTTCAAGAAAACTTAATAGTAAATTTGAAAGATACATAATCCAATGACAAATACTGATTTTTTCATTCCTAAGCAGAAACACTGACTGCAACAGAAAATTATGCGAACGCTACTCACATTTTCGAAAAATTGTACATGACCTTTTCAAAAAGCTCTCTTAGTAGAACAGATTTTTTAAAGGAAATAATTTCTATCTTCAATATTGCAGTGGTAGGAAGACTATGAAAAAAATTGAACTTCTGCAATGTTTTAAAATTCAGAGATCTCAACGAAAATGAGGCCTGTACCATTTCTAATCTATATCAATTCTAACACTTAGTATCAAGCAACAATAAAATGTTTAAACGAGCTAACAACTTTTCCTGTTGGTCTCATTTATCTATTAAACTAAAATAAAAACACTAATTAAATGAAAAGGCGCCGGCGACTTAATTTCGAAAAATAACTGTAGGCTTACTTTGTTGAAAGCCTAGCCTTTTTTCCCAGTCACCAAACATTTTCAAACGGAATTTAATCGGCTTAGAATTACTTCCAGTTTTGCAATAGCAACAATTTCGGTTTATCACCAGACCACAAACTTGAATTAAATGCCCCCGCCATTAATAATAATTATTACTAATTATCATTATTTATTATTAAAGCGCTATGTTGTCATTAGTATGCGGCTAATAATTGCACTCACATTTCAACAGTGTTCACTTTTCTACAATCATGCCCACAAGTTCAGACATGTCTATTTCCAAATAGTCAAGACACTCTCAAAACCGTAATCAACTTCTATTTCCACCATTGCTCCCACTACTTTCAATGATACTCTACAGCAAGTGTCTTCCAATATTTACGTCACAATAGACTATTTAAAACTTGGGTGCAGAAGTACTACTATCTTGAGATACCAACAACACAAGGGGATTTATTTTCAAATAAAACATACAGAACTCAGGTCTCAATGCGCCAGACATGAGCAATTCAGGGCAACTTGAACAATTCTGCAAGTGAATTTTGCATTGTATTTTATTTAAATTAACATATATGGAATCATCCCTATTCCTGCTACAGATACAACGATCAGTGCAAGTTCAAACTTCGAGTTCGATTCGTTCTTTACCAATGTATTAAATGCCATCTATTTAGATATGTTGTTTCCCCTTTCTAGAGATCCTACTCCGTGCCTATGACCACATATTCCCCTTCCCATACCCAGAAGTGAAAGTTAGATAATTGCTAAAAGTGCGAATAAAAGAGGAGGATGGGTACCATTCGAGCATGAGTAATGGAGGCACCTCCAAAATGAACTTAAAGACACCTAAATGTACTTCACAGCAAAGTTTTTAATATTCACTTTATATATTATATTACCCATTTCAATAATTGCAGGTGTTTTTGTGTTCCACCTCACAAACCACACAAATTACATTTTTCTACTCCCATTGTATAATTATGTCATTTGATGACTGCAACCAGTTGGTCAATGATACTCATTACAATACATATTTCATTATGGTACACGTCATTGACCAATCATAGAGAAGTTTACAAAAACATATATTGTCACTAAATTAATCATTGAGAATCGTTTAAGTAAACCATTCGGTCGACTGTGTACACTAAAATTGCATTTAATATTATATTATGCTTACCAGTTTTAATTCCTTTTATTATTAGTTATTTTTTCATAGAATAATATTTAAAATAAATTGGATCCTGATTTCACTTATGTTCTATTTGATTGCAGAAAACCAAAGGCACCTGTGGCAAGGTAGAGAGGAAGATGTCCAGTAGGTGTCCTTGGCTGAATCCTGCATGTCAACTGCCACGAAACGATTCATTGTAAATGTTAACTTATAACTGTTACCATTAGACGTAGAAAAAGTACCGTATGAAACTCGATGTAATGGGTATTAATACACTTGTGTGGAGTTTAGGATACTCGCTCATATCGTAATATCAAACCCTTGTAATTAATACCAGCCTCACTCGGTGGCTCGTTGGTTAGCATGGTCGTTTTTCACCGCATAACTCTGGGTTTGATTCCCTACCGAGGCAAATTATACCTGTGTGCTTTCCTTACAAATGTCCCAGTATCTATTGCAGTGTGACGATGAGAAAACCCACCTTAAGGTTATTAAGACCAGTATAAACGGTGAAGGGATGTCTTCGTGCTAACCACTCGAAGCCCTTATCCCATGGCCGAGAGGCTGAATCACCGGCAGGTCGGCCAAGGCTTTAAGCGGACTGTCAAGTCATAGAACAGGAAGAACAGATATTAATACCCACGATTACTTCATCGTTTTATAATGTACTATTGCATACCACTAGTGGTGCGTCTCCCTCCATCTGCTGCGCAGCGCCAGCTTCAGACCTGCGACCCGCCCCCACGGGCCAGCTTCTTCGGCGGGGACTGGTCGCCCTCGGCGCCCCCCGCCCCCACCCCCGCCCCCGCCCTTTCCCTCGCAAACAGCGCGCGCGGAAGCCCTCGCCCCAGCCTCCGCCCCCGCCCCCGCCACCGTCCCCGGCAAATTACTGCGCGCTGCAGGCGCTGCCGGTGCAACTTCGATAATTCCCGCGCGCGGAGCGGCGGCGCCGGCGGTCGCCGCCCTGTGATCAGACGCTGTGCCGACCGCGACACGGCGAAGGAAAGGAGGGGAGGAGGGAGATGGAAGGAGAAGGAGAGCGAGAAGAAAAAAAATAGGAGGGACAGGTTGCGCTCCTCGTCATGGAATCGGAATACATATAAATTAAGTAAATAGAAAACTACAATGTTGTGTAAATAGCATGTCAAGAGTGGTGAAAACTGAGAAGAACGTCTGAGAATATGAGCCAAACGGCTAGGAAAATGAAGTTAAGCATGCAAAATTGCATAAAGATAACGAAATAGAAACGTGTTTGTCATATTGTCAACATATTAATGTGAATTATTGAATACAGATTATTTATTCAGATTATCATACCGAGAATCATGAAAGACTAAAAGCTATTTCTATGACGCAAAAACCAACATTAACTGGTAGGAAATGGTGTGGCGTTAATGACATTTGCATCATGTAAATGAATTTGAGGCGTTGAAATTGCGATGCGAAATTAGAATTTTATTCATTTATAATAATATCCTATATTTATTATATTATTATTATTATTATTATTATTATTATTATTATTATTATTATTTGTAGCACTGAAGATAGTCGCAATGCGGCGGAAAAAGCTTTATGCCAAAATAAATACATACGACGAAACAACGCCTCAAATTCATTTAGCAACATTAACTGACAAACTCATGAAGACGTGAGAACGACTGAAATCTACGATTCGGGTTGCGCAAAACTAACGAAGGATGTCGGGGGAGTGTCCTGAAAGAGGGCGAAAGGAGAAAGAAGGAGTGGCAGGAGAAATGACGAACAGAGTGAGGAAACAGATGAAGGGCGGCTGGTAAGGAGCGGCGAGGCGGGTGCAGCGAGGAAGGGCTAGTGTCGAGGACGGCCGCGGGGCCGCGTCGGCGGCGTCTGCGAATGCCAAAGGAAACCGCTGGAAACTAATTCGACGAGCGACGGCGGCGGCGGCGGCGGAGAAGCGAGCAAAGCGAAGGGCGCGGAGACGGAGGCGCAAGTTCCAACTCCGTTTGAGAAGCCAACCGCCGCCGGCGCCGCCCCTACACATCCTTCGTCTCAGGGACAGCAGCAGAATCCAATAGTTTCTTCATAAATGTGAAGTAATTAATAGTGACGAATCTGTTTTACGGTTTCCTTCTAATAAACTTTAAATTTAAAAAAAGAACCGACAACATTCTTTTTTATCAAGTGTGTTAGAATTTATTAATTTTAATACTAATGATATCAGTAAACTGATATTTTGCAGAGACATTTTGAGAAGTGCAAATTTCGGGAAGGAACGAAACAGGTAGAAACACTGTGGATACAGCGAGGAAAACCTTAATCGACGACTTAAAAATAATAATTGAGTTTTAACTGTTCCAACCATGGTATTATTTGAATTTCCTAAAAAGAAAGCAGACATCAAATTCAGAAAATTTGATGATAAAGGCGACGACAGACCCAAGAAGCGGAAAGGGACAGAGGCTACGGCGAAGGTACACAAAGTCGAGAACATCGTCAACGATGACAGTGAAGAAGACGAAACAACGAAACCACGGTGTCTACGACGATGTCAGCGAGAACGGAAGAGGCGAAAATAGTTGCCCTACAACCGCATATTCTGTTTCGGATTGTTAGTTCTGTTATATAATATTATAATACTTACTATAGACGCATGCGAAAATGCCGCACACTTCAAATCAATTGCTTTTATATCGCGGATGGTTAACAGGTTACTTTAGAAGGAGACCGCTTAATTCACCAAAAACTGGTGTCTCCAAGAGTTATCACTTCACAAAAGGTTACATACTACACAATAAAATAAAAATATCTGTTTGAAACACCCAAACCTCGAGTTCATTCAAATAGATTGGGGAATATCAATGTCGAAGAAAATCGGCTGAACGGTTTAGGAGCTAGCGTTGAGCACATCGTTAGTCGTCAATCGATTTTTTGGTATCATGAACCAACAAAACATGGATTCCGGCTACACCACGTGTTAGAGAATTTTGTTTTCCGAATTTAGCAACGAGATTTATCCAATTTGTGGTTACCAGAGCTTAACATTACGAGTTTTTCTGGCAAAAATTTTCCGGTGCACGATTACGTAACTTTCTCGTCTTACGAAGTATTTGCAAAGAGAGAAAGCAAATGACACGAAAATTTCAACCACTATTGTGCCGCGAGAGCCACACCAATCATAAGAGAGAGCAGCATCGGCGGCGCCTGGGAAGAGCCTGGAGCCCGTCGGCAACGCAGACCTGCAGGCTACCGAGTCATCTCGATCCAATTACGGCCACGCAGCCTCTCTACCGCTGCCGCCGCCGCCGCCACCTGCAACGAGGCCGTCGACGCCGTCGCGTCCTCGCCCGGCCGCCTCCGCCTCCGCCGTCGCGTCCTCGCCCGGCCGCCTCCGCCTCCGCCTCCGCCTCCGCCTCCGCCTCCGCCTCCGCCTCCGCCTCCGCCTCCGCCTCCGCCTCCGCCTCCGCCTCCGCCACCGCCACCGTCGCCGCC